>JAVYIG010011031.1:0-63991 GCA_035222895.1 Strongylocentrotus droebachiensis
CAATGTACTGTTTTTTCATTTAAAAAGAAAAAATGGAGTTGGGGAAAAGAATGAATGGATGAGATTGGACGCTAACGCATGGTAGTTATCATGAAATGATGGTGTGTTTTGTTTGATGGGGAGTATTCAAATAACCTAGCAAAGCTTTTATATTGTTTTACTTTATTCATTTATTCCTTTGTTCCCTTTTTCTTTTCTAGTTTTCCTTTTTTGGTGGGGGGGGGGGGGGGATGAAACGAGTTGAGATGGGAGTGTGGTTGTGTGTTAATGGGGGGGGGGGGGGGTGGGAGAGAGATTATATGAATAGAATAAGGGCACAAATTTAAACAGATATGGTAATTAATTGCCCCTAAATGGCAATTAATTTCGTAAAGAATTCTCCATTTTCCGATACATAACCAAATTGAAGTTGGCCATCGTTTACGCCTTTCAAGCAAATCAATGCTGAACATACCGGATTAATACTAGGATATTTTTTTCTTCCGTTTTCTTTCGAACAGGTTTTACTCAGGCTCTCAGTATTAAATGTCATTTCCTGAGAGGCCCCTGGACAAATTATATGTCAAAAATACAGAGGAAATTAAACAAAGTTTGAATACGTATTACCTATGATATCATGGATTATTTCTTTACGTTTTTTTCAAACATTATATAAACATTTTTTGTATAGATATTCAACCAGCTTAAGCAATATTACATATTTCCTTTCGAAACGAAGATAGATAATTAAAGCGGGAAAGCTGAACTACTCGTTTAGTTTGTTACTCCTGAAAATAACCATCTCTGGAATTTGAAAAGAAATGATACAATTTATTTTGAAATTTATTTTAAAGCTTCAATCTTTTTTTTTTTTTAATTTCATTATGAAACATGTCTTAAAATCAAATACAATTTAAGGCCTTTAAAATTGATCCGATTAATTTTAATCTCAATTTCAAGGCCTCATGAAACTTCCGATGTTCTTTCCCCCTTCCCTCTCCACCTCCCGGAGTATGTGTATGTTGTTGCTAATCATTAAATAAGGCCTACACAACTAAATCGTTCATGGAAAAAAAAAATCAGATATATAAATCCAACATGAAAATACTAATAGTATCATAGTTTACGCATTCTCTGTCTGTTTCTATTTCTTAATTTCTTAGTTCTTTGTATGTCTCTCTACTATATATTTTTCCTCTCTCTCTCTCTTTCTCTATCTACCCCCCCCCCCTTAATCGCTCTCTCTCTCTCTCTCTCATTCTCTTTCTGATTCTTTCTCTTTACTTTAACATCCAACGCACCTAATACCTCTATCACTCTGATTTCTGAACATAGGATATACAACTGTGGAACAAGAGAGGGCGGCAGACTGGAATCCTATCTCAAAAGTCTTCAAGCATCATCAAGAGGCAGCCTCTGTGTGTGGCTTTATCATGTAAGTATTGCTCCACATTGTATGCACTTTACACTTTCACTATTTCTCATTTTCATCTGTATAACAACCGCTATGATTCTAATATTGTTCAGTATTGTCATTTTCTATATCTAATTTCTAAATATATTTACGTGTTTAGGCCTATTTTATTTGTTAACATTTCCTTTCTGTTATATTTTTTTCTGCAAAATTATCCTTCTGCTTCATTAGTTTTCCAAACTTTTTTTTTTCTTTTGAGTTCTCGTATCAGATTCTTTTGTTTCTGTCCCGGGTCGCTGTCTTTATTGTTGTTGATGATTGTTATCCCATTTCCTAGACACCAAACGCTCAACAGAATATCGAAACGTTGCTAAATGACTTAATTCATAATTCTTCTCTCCCATGTGTTCCTATCATATTTGTACACGTACTTCATTTTGTTTCTTCTGTCTAGATTTGCACTTCAACATTTTATCAAATATTATCTTTGTTTTCGGTGTTGTTTCGGTGGTAGACTTTTAGTATGATTTATTATCTTTATTCCTTGCATGAAATTGAGAAGGTTATTTCTTTAATCACTTCATTGCTGCCACTATCGTTATACCATGAGCTCATTCACTTGACCTTAATTTGCTTTTTTTTTTTTGGTTCATTTTCCTTTTTAAATGTTTTCCATTTAATTGTTATTTTCAGTTGTGCTACCATTCTTAAACCATTTCTTAATTCTACCATTGGTTATTTCTGAGTTTAATGTTTTATGTTTTTGAATATTGCCCCCTCCGCATTTTGCTCTCCGTTTGACTCTTTCTCTCTATTTGGGGCGTTATTTATCTGCATCAGAGTCGGCGCTCAATGGGAGGGGGCACAATGCCCCTACTTCTTCAAGTACACCAGAAGTGCTTCCTTTTACGGAAGAAAAATTGTTAATTTATATTGTGCCGCTGCTCTTTAAATAATTGCCCCTTCCCCTTTAATTATGTCCCCTCATCAAATTTTCAAGGTGCCTTTTACTTTGACAAATGAACTTTTTCCTTTCTTATGAATTCCCCTTTCCCTTTTTTATAACTGCCCATTATCATTTCTGATGTATGCCTTTTTTTTACAACTGAATGATTGACTTATAGGTTTATTGAGAACATTCCATGATCTTAATCATATAACTACCTTGACACGGATAACAATAACGATCATGCACGTGTTTACAAACAAATGCTGCAAATTGTCAAAAGGATGTATATAGACTATGCATGTAAAATATTCATCATTAATGACAAAGAGAAGAAGCGAAAGGCAAAGGAGAGAAGAGATAAGTAAATGAGTAGAGAACAAAGCTAAGCAGAGCGACCGAGGAAGGAAAAGAGTTTGAGCGCCAGAGAGGTAGAAGAGGGTTGATAAGATAGGGTAGGTACACTATAGGTTAACTCATTGGCCATAGCTGTTATACGTTACATTAGATACCTATCTTTACACGGAATCAGGGAGGTGAAAAGAACAGGAGGCGAAACTCTTGTAATTTATTCAAACGCATTCTTGAGTTCTAAAGCGTAACAATGGGATGTGTAACATTCCACTTGGCTTTGAAGTTCCATGCTCCGAACCGCGCTTCCACTGCGGGGAATTTCGGAAGCCAGGCACCAGTTTTACATTTATTACAAAATATTAAATTACCGGCAAAATTACAGTGTAAATTAAAAACTTTATATGGGAATTTTATTGGGAATAGTGCATCAAACAAATTTTCAAATTTAGAACTCGGTCCTGCCTTTAAATTGTGTGCCAGAGTTGGTAAAAGAAAAATTACATCCTGTCAAAAACTCAATATTTTAGGATGATGCGCTAATTTGTGCATGCTTTAATGTCCCGTTATTTGATCCATGATTTACAATCTTCAATAACATTAAGTTTGCTAATGCGTGTTTTCGCGTGTTTTTTGTATTTTTCAAGTTTAAAAAGAATGAAATTGCACAAGTTTGTGTTCGCTTGTTCTACTCTTTACACATTCAACAATGGATGAAAAATCATTGGAAGGGACAGCGAACAGTTGCTGTGATACCATTTTCTGATGTAGGAATTCTAAATCCTAAAATTTCATGCGCTCTTTTATCTCACCACCTGGTCAACAGCTGCAGATGAGCGCATAACTTTCCGGCGGCTTGGAGCATGGGGTCAAAGGAGAACGGCTTGATTCAAGTCCTTCTCTATCACGTCCCTGCACGGAATATAATGTATATAACAGGCGAGGTATTGCAACACATAATAGGGTGGAGGAAGAACAGGAATGAATATATATATGAATGTATATGTAAATACTACCAAAAGACTGTTTACATCAATGGCGATATATATTGATCTTACCAAATACGGTAAGGCACTACTGCTGAATCTTTCATTTCTATACACTTAAATTATTTTAGGATATTGTTGTGACGGAGGCAGTGGTTTTTTATCTGCGTCTCGGGCAACCAGTCTTCGAAACTTTTCTGAAGTCATTTGCAAATGTTAGGCATAATTGATTCCTTCAATCACTTAGTGTTGTGAGCTTAGTCTTACGGGGGGGGCATCGTTGTAGTTCAAATACTGGTCAGAGAGAATGATCCGCAAGGTGTTTATTCGGGATCATTTCGATGTCATGGCTTTGTCGCAAGGTGATACAGGGGTGCCACTCGGGAGTACAACATTCTAGTGCAATGCGTATGCCATACGCCGTATGGACCAAGTATATACGGTCAACAGAGCTTCTTATAGGATGTTGCCGTTAAGCTCAATATGTAAGACCCCTATTCCTACTTAATAATCGATATTTTCCTTCTGATTAGTGTCCTTTTTTCCTTTCTAATAATCGTCCTTTGATAATTTCCCCTTTTTTACTTACATTTTCCACCGTCCTTTAAACAGTTTGCCCTTTTGTGGTCATCTAAAGAAGTATATATTGTTTTAAAGAATGTGATCAGCTTATTGTATCGTATCAAGTACCCTATTTCTACCACGGTGCCACAATGAAAGGCTGTACAGCCAGGGACGGGGTAGGGGCACAATGCCCCGAATTTCATAAGAATTGTGCATTTTTGTTAAAGTTTCCCCATTTACACTAAAAAAATGCCCTTATAAACTACCATTACTTATTCTAATCAACTTCTAGGGTGGGCATCTTCAAACCTTTTATCATTTGAACCCCATGAATCTGAACTACAAAGACTGCCTAGGTGATCAATTGCACTATGTTCAAACATACCAATATTTAGAAATTCGAGTTTTCAGCCTCAAGCGACTTAGAGTATTAAAGTTTAATCTCAAATCTCCCTCAAAACTTAATAGTTTATCTATCATTAAGTAATGTATAAAGGGTCTTATTCATTATTTAATTATGTGACTGTGCTTAAAACCCCATTAGGATTGGTTATTTCATCTAATATTAAGATATAATCAGTTGCAATACGAACTCACAAATTACTAATATTGAGAGTATCACACGCACAAGTACAAAGTATAGGGCACTATCTTCGACCGACTAAAGATAAAACCATCCCTGATAATGCAATAATAACAATGTAGGAGCATATTATATCCAGGAGCGGCGATTCCGGGGGGGGGGGGACACGTCCTCATACCCCCTCAATTTGTTTTCAAGACGGGCCCCAGGATGCTCATCTGAACGTAATTTAATGCCTATAACCCCTGAACTTTAGGGGGCTCAGCCCTCTGGACCCCCATGCTAAGTAGTGACCTGCCAGTGTCACAAATAACGCATCAACATAATTATGCTCATCTGACCGTAATTAAATGCCTAAAACACCTGAGCTGGACCCCACGCAAATTTACGCTCCACTCGCTACGCTCTACCTGATCATTAATACTTTAGCCCCGTTCCGCGGGGCATGCATGTAATATATACGAGTGGTGGTGAAGCGATTTTTTTTCCTGCCCCACCCAAACGTTTTTGCTCATTACGCCACTTGTCCCTCGCATTTCATCCCACCCCCCGTCATTACTAGAAATGTAATTTTTGTAGGTGCCCCTCTTTACCCTAAAGTTACCTTTTCTGTAAGTGCCCCGTTACTTTGAAAGACGCTCCACCGCCCCTGCTTTGTTTCATAACCATTTCCGATTTCGGCTTTACTTATACAAGTCATGTTCTTTAGATCGTATTACAATAATTTGATCCGTCTTGTGCATCTTCTTTTTTTAGTCTTTCTGTACAAGGGTGTCCTCGATTATGGTACAACACAATAAGTTATAATTATTATATGTAATCATTGTTGAATAAAGCATTTTCTTTGGTCCTTTATTCTTTTCTACTAGCATTCGTGAGGTAAAGCAGTGGCGTAGCTACTGGGGCACGTACGTGCCACCATCGCATGGTGAAAATTAGAAAGCAAGAGAGAGAGAGAGAGGGAGAGAGAATGAGATAGAAGGCGATATACAAATATACGAGTGTAAAGGAGGAAGAAGAGGATAAAAAAGATGAAGAAGAATAAGATGATGATGTTGTTGATGATGGTGTAGGAAGAACATTCCCTATTCTGCCCTTTTCAAAATTGTCCTTGTTAATTTGCATTTCATCAACCTGAGAGTGGTGTGAGCCTCCCTCCCAATAATGCCACTTTCAGTGCCTATATAGACCCATGCTATACGTCATTGGAGTGAGGACCTGTGATTTCATATAATGCTAACTAATACTTAACTTATATATATATATATGTCTTATATTAACAATTATCATTATTAAATACGGGATTAGAAATAGTACATTTGCTAATTTGTCGATGTAATGACGTCTGAGCATTGCTTTCTTTCTTTTCAAAATGATGTTACCAAGTTAAGTTTTATGATGTATGCTGATATCAAAATCTGGGTTCCATATAGCTCATAAGTCATTTTCTACTTTCTATAACAGCACTCCTACTATCGGGCTATTATGAATTACGTACAGCAAATGAAAGAAAATAATGATAACCTGGAAAGGAGGTTACCCATTACACTTTTTCCGAATCATCTTTATTCAACGGTCCCAGCTGGATAATAATTGAATTCGATGATGCATTTGGGAAAGATTTTACAATAATATACATCATTACCTATAAACACGAATAGGAAACGGAATCAGGAATTCTTAAATAAAAACTGACATTTATCAAGGCGGTCAGTAGAACAACCATCGGGATGAGGTCACTTAAACTTTTGGTCTTATCATAACCCTGAGGTAAAAAAAATATTTCTTAATCTTTATTTAAAATTCAGTGAATATGTAAACAATACACTTCTCTGTCGTTGAATATTAATCTTGTCGCATTATCGTTTTGTTTTCCTGTTTAGGATAATGCCGATTGGTATGAGGAGTACGATATTACCCGCACTGATTGAGCTACAGTGCAGCTGCAGCTGACACAGTGCATTGCATTGTACCTGACATCATTTGTTTTTCTCACATTTGACGAGTTACAGTGATGACTACACACTACCCGGTCAAGTTGACATGCTGCATTGTCTCATACCTGATATATACCTGATCTACTTCCTGGTTTATGTTAACCCATTTCCTACTCGAACCGGGTTGTTTCTGTATTAAAGCTATGGGGGATATGTTAAATCAGTAGTCAAAATGTTAACTTCCATGATAAATTAAGTAACATTAATTTCATATGCATGTTTAGACAATGTAGGCCCCTGCTAACCAGCGTAATGCATTGTCGTTGGTAATTATGTTATTGAATTGAACCCATGCCTCATTTTCATCATTGTACTTGGAATAACTTCACTCCTTATTACAGTTTATCGAATTATCTAAGCAGCAGGTTGTTTTACATTAAGATATATAAACACTTATGTACACATGTGTTGCTTGCACTTTTTATGAATCAAGTTTAATGATGATCGACGATGTAGATTCATAAAAATCCAGCTGTTTGGAAAATGTTGTGAGAATTTTTGGAAACATACGAATTTGTTTTTTTATTAAGTTTAATACGTTTCACTCATTAATTTGTTTTAATTTTTTTTGCCTTTTCCAAATTGTTTGGAAAGCTATTTGAATTTTGAAAATTACTCTAATCTGTGTACAAACATGAAATGTGTATATAGGATGATTTTGATTGCGAAATATACTGCAGAAAATGCATGCTTATAGCCACTGGCGTTGCCATTGGTTATTATTTTAATGAATGTAACTCATGCCTCATTTCCATCATCGTACTTGGAACAATTTCACTCCTTATTACAGTTTTTCAAATTATCTAAGCAGCATGTTGTTTTTATGTTTAGATATAGAAATATGTGTTGTGTGCACTTTTTATGAAACAAGTGTAATGACGATCAACGATGTACATTTATAAAAACCCAGCTGTTTGCTAAATGTTGTGAGAATTTTCGGAAAAAAACGATTTTGGGTTGTTTCCAGAGTTGAATATCGGTTAAGGTATACGTTTCATTTGTGTATATTTGTTTTGCGTTTATTAATGAATATTATTTAAATCTGCAATGGGACTATTTCCCTAATTTTTGTACAAACATGATACCTGTATGTGGGATAAATTTGATGACGAAATACTGCAGAAAATGCATGGTTACAGCTATAGCTATTGTAAATCTTTAAACCTATGTTATTTCACACGCCCCCAACGCCGAGTACCCCCACCCCCCCCCCCATTCGATTGTGGGAGAGATGAATAAATGGGAAACAAAACGTGAACTAAACATGTAGTATCTTTTCAGGAAAACAGGCCCTTCCGGTTTTCACGCAAAGACGTGCCCATACGCCTATCTGTACGAGAGATATAAAACAAATATTATTTTGGATTGGGGTGACGAAAAACTTTTAAACTCATATAAAAAGGTGCGTTGACAACCAGAAGAAGGTCGAAAAACGTTGATCCAATAGACTAAAGAAAGACTGGTGACCCCCCCCCCCCCCCCCCCCTCCATGACTGAGCTGGCCCTACACCACTGGTAAAGAATACCCAAGTGTATCCAGTTTATTATTTAATCATCTGCTGTATAATTATGTCCTATTCTTACTACAAAACCTCCCTTCGCACTTTCATTGAAACGACCTCCTCTCCTCTGAACCAATCTAACCTATTTTGTTATTTTCCAAATTATACTTCATCATACCAAATTTTAAACTTATTTTATTTCAGAATATAATATATCAATAATTAAGAAGGTGAAATAAGAGTACATGTAGCAAGGGTGAATGCGCGAGAGAGAAGTCATCGGTCCGGAGGGGCTACGCTATAACATAGTTAAATATTATTTTTGTTAAGTATTTTGGTCCGTTTAGTGCAATACCTATAGTTGTACAATTGTCTCATTTTATTAGGTTTTAGTCAACTAGGGTAAAATCATTAAACAGTGATTGATTTTTTAAATGGCCTTGTATTACGTTTGATATTATTCATTATATTTTCGGAGCATTTCAATTAAAAAAAATGCAATTTACGTCAGTACTTCACATCACCATTAAGATTTGAGAGATTATACCCAATGAGTTCAATGATATGCATGTAGCTAATTAAAGTACTTGTTGTAAAAATGTACGTATCTGTATTATGAACCAACTTTTGTATTACATGTATATATGTATATATATAAATACACACACAATATATCATTCATTATTCCGACAACTATACATTGCATTGTTACTAGCTAGAATAGCACTATTTATTGTATTGTAAATAGGTTTGAGTGACGAAGGAATTCGCGAAGTTCATACAAAAGATGCATAATGTGTTGGGAGATCAAGTACTTGTGTCTAGTAGTAATTGATTTCGTATTTCATTATTCCATTATCTTGATCTTTAGAACTGGATACCAAACTCAATTTAATTATGTGATAAAATATTGATATGCGTTTCATAACAAATATGTGATTGGTAATTAGATGAATGTATACGAGGTGTTAGTATTTTATGTCTATAATGACATTGTAAATAAGTATTTACTTTTTGTTTATAAATACACGTACACGTAAATCGTCAAACACATGCAAAGGATGTTGTATTTTTTTCTTCTCACTTTGTCCTCGTTGTGTCTCACCAAGAACTCCCATCAGTCATAATTGAACTCTTCACTAAAATGACGCTATACACACATACATGTACCAAACACGACATGCAACACGTGCAAACTATCATCTTTCTCTAACCAGGACAGTTTTCGCCCAACAAACTATTTCATACACAGGACTAAACTACTGGAGCCCCATTGATCCGAATCTCAAACAGCTTGAAAAACTGTGGCAGCTTTATAAAACATATCAAATTGTTATTATATATTTAATTCGTACATGTTATGCACAACTATACTATTTTTCCCGACTTTGTCGACTACCGACCTTGAACATTATATTCTAAAAACTTCCCTTTCTCTTTCTCCTCATTCTTCTTCTGACCCCCATTCTTTACCTTCTCTTCCTATTTCTCTTCCTTCTTACATCCATCATCCATATCATTTCATTGTTTTTGTCTGTATACTTTGCTTTTCAATTATTATAATCCTACCTTATTATGAGTGACACTGTGTCAACATTATTTTGAGGAACTTAAATTTTATAAGCTATATGCTTTTTATTAAGTTCCCTTTTTCACATGTAATTTCGAAATTATTTAGTGTTAATGCCAAACAAACTTATGCTATGTAGATGTAGTTATTGTTCACGAATACCAATTTGTGAATATGCTATGTTTTGTTAATGTATTGCATTTTTTTCATGTGAAATAAAAGAAACTAAAATGAACTGAACTGTGTACGTTTTCAATTGGTTTGAGAGACGAATGCCCTCACAAACAAGCTATAATGATAACACATTTTAACTTTTGTGCATCTTCACCGGACATACTGTGACTAATCTTGCGAGCTCCTCTCCAATTTGCTCTGTAAAGAATTTTTCATAAACTGTTATTTTCCTAGTTATTGATGATGGAAGAAATTTGTTTCATGAAGGGGTTTCATAAAAAACACATTTGCAACAATCAAATTTATGGAGCGTTTATGATATTTTGGTACAGAGCAAATAGGAGGGAGCTTACAAGATACGTCACAGAGTTGCCAATTTGTGTTCGATTGATCGCAACTTCAAAAATTCATAACTTTCATGTTTTTAATCGGATTCTGCTCAGACTTCCACTGGCCAGTTCCTCTTATATCCTGCTTCCATCACAACAAAAATCAAGAAGGGGGAAGAGAAAAAGGTGGAGAGAGAAAGAGGAAGATATAGACAGGGAAAAGGAAAGATGGAGATAGAGAAAGAGAGGGAGAAGTTTGAGAGAGAGAGAGAGATAGAGGGGGGGGTAGAGAAAGAGGGACAGAGTGAGAGTGAGAGTGCAGAATAGAATATGTCAATAATCACGAGAGAGAGAGAGAGAAGTCAACGGCCCGGAGGGGCTACGGTATAAAATACAAAATATTATTTATGTTAGTGAAGTATATTGGTCCGTTTAGTGCAATACCTATATTTGTTCATTTGTCTAATTTATTTGGTTTTGGTCAATTTGGGGTAATATCAGTATTCATCGATCTATTTTGTTATGGTCTTGTATTATGTTTGATATTATTCTTTATATTTTCAGAACATTTATATTGAACAAAATGCAATTTACGTCAATACTTCACATCACCATTACGATTTGAGAGATTATACCCAATGAGTTCAATGGAATGCATGTAGCTAATTAAAATACTTGTACAAATGTACGTATCTGTATTATGCACCAACTTGTGTATTAAATGTAATATATGTATATATGTATATATATATATATAAATACACACATTATATCATTCATTTTTCCGACAACTATACCTTGGATTGTTACTAACTAAAATAGCACTATTTATTGTATTGTAAATAGGTTTGTGTGACGAAGGAATTCACGAAGTTCATATGAAAGATGCATATAATGTGTTGGAAGATGAAGTACTTGTGTCTAATAGTAATTGCTTTCGTATTTTATTATTCCATTATCTTGATCTTTAGAACTGGATACGAAACTCAATTTAATTATTTGATAAATTATTGGTATGTGTTTAATAACAAATATGTGATTGGTAATTAGATGAATGTATACGAGCTGTAAGTATTTTATGTTTATAATGACATTGTTAATAAGTATTTACGCTTTGTTTATAAATACAAGTACACGTAAATCGTCAAAAACATGCAAAGGATGTTGTATTTTTTTTCTTTTCACTTTGTCCTCCTTGTGTCTCGCCAGGAACTCCTATTAGCCATAATTGAACTCTTCACAAAAAATGACGCTCTACACACATACCAAACACGACATGCAACACGTGCAAACTATCATCTTCCTCTAACCAGGACAGTTTTCGCCCAAAAAAACTATTTCATACACAGGACCACACTACTGGAGCACCATTGATCCGAATCTCAAACAGCTTCAAAACTGTGGGAGCTTTAACAAATACATATGAAATTGTTATTATTGAATTTGTACATGTAATGCACGACTATACTATTTTTTCCTCGACTATGACTCCCGACCTTGAAAATTCTATTCTAAAAACTTCCTTTTCTCTCTCTCCTCATTCTTCTTCTGACCCCCTTTCTTGACCGTCTCTTCCTATTTCTCTTCTTTCTTACATCCATCAACCATATCATTCATTTTCATTGTTTTTGTCTGTATAATTTGCTTTTCAATTGTATCTACCTTATTATGTATGACACTGTGTCAACATTATTTTGAGGAAATTAAATTCTACAAGCTATATACTTTTTATTAAGTTCCCTTTTTTCACATGTAAATTCGAAATTATGTAGTGTTAATGCCAAACAAACGTATGCTATGTAGATGTCGTTATTGTTCACGAATATCAATTTTGTAAATATGCTATGTTTTGTTAATGTATTGTATTTTTTTCATATGAAATAAAAGAAACTAAACTGAACTGAACTGTGTACGTTTTAAATTGGTTTGAGAGACGAATGCACTTACAAACAAGCTATAACAGTTTTTGTTTCATGGATATGTAGCTGAAATCAACACTATAGGAGTAAATGAGGGGAGTAATAGTCCTGCAGGTAAATTTACTATCCAATGTAAAAGAGTCGAAATCTGCTCTTCTGGTACATTTTTAGTTATATTGGGATAGGGCCTCCAATATTAGCTCTCATAATCTGCTCATTAAACAACATACAAAATATAAATCCTTTAAATGGGGAAATATCAATTTTGTAAAAACATGTATATTTACAATGTCAATTTACCGGTAGCCATGGACAAATAATAGTTATTAACTTTTGTGCATCTTCACCGGACATACTGTGACTAATCTTGCGAGCTCCTCTCAAATTTGCTCTGTAAGACAATTTCATAAACTGTTACTTTCCTAGTTATTGATGACGGAAGAAATTTCTTTCATAAAGGGGTTTCATAAAAACGTACTTGCAATAATCAAATTTAGGGAGCATTTATGACATTTTGATACAGAGCAAATGGGAGGGAGCTTACAAGATACGTCACAGAGTTGCCAATTTGTGTTCGATTGATTGCAACTTAAACAGTTCATAACTTTCATATTTCTAATCGGATTTTGCTCAGACTGACCAGTTCCTCTTATATCCTGCTTCCGTAAATAAACAAATCAAGAAGGGAGAGAGAAAAAATGTGAAGGTGGGGTCAGAGAAAAGGTGGAGAGAGAAAGAGGAAGATAGAGGAAGAAGGATGGAGTTTGAGAAAGAAAGAGTGGAGAGAGAGATAGAGGAAGATAGATAAAGCGAGAGAGGCAGAAAGAGACAGGATAGAATAGGACTAATGGTACGTGACAGAAGAATATCTCAAGCAACGATATGACAGCAAGATTACAAGAGGGAGCTTGGAAATAAAGGAAAATGGAAAGAAAGAAAAAGTGAACAATAGGAAGAGCTAGTGTTGGAAGAGGAGATACCAAAAAAAACAAAAGTAAGAATCAGGAGTGACAAAAACCAGATATAAGGCTTTAAGGTATGTGTTTTTGAATGCTTCATCGTCAGATGACAGAGCAGAACCAGGTACAACGATTACATATTGATATGGGAATAATGTGAAATACGATCAATCATTCAAAAGGTTGTATGCTTAAAATACTACTTACAGTTAGTGAAATTACGTGAATTATACACTTGACATATTCCACAAATAAATAAAAATAGGATATTATTTACATGTAATACATCATATATGTAGAATGTTGGAAACGAGGAAGTAGACAATACAAAAGGCATAGGCAGATGTATACATTATAACGTGTTGATGAAGTAGGAGAGTGTGAAAGAGGGAGGGGGAGGAAAAAGATAGAAAAAGTAATATGTGACAGAAGGAATATTAGAAGGATGGAATGAGTAACATAGTAAACGAGAGAAAATTGAGAGAGGTAAAAAAGAAAGTCCAAATTCATCAATATCCACATGTTACTTCCTTTGTTCTTATACTAATAAATATGGTTGTATTGATTTATTTCACATGGCTTATAGTGAATATTGATTTAAAAGTGTATACCCCAGTCTGTTGCCTTTCGTGTTTACCCCCATCTATCTTACCTTGGCTATATTTTATTACATATTTAACTTAGAATTATATTCTATGTTTCCAGTATTCCGTATTATTATTTTGAAATATTGTACGATTATGGATTCAGTATTATTGTTTCCTAATATAAATTTTCATTTACTAGATATGATATTTGCAATTCAAATGCATTTTTTACGGGTCTGTGATATATCTTTACGCTGATGGAAAGCTTTGAATCCCGCAACTTTTAATCCCGCCGATTTCAAGACCTTTTCAGACTTGTTTTTTATTTCAAAATCGAGCACGCGATCTTTATTTACTGGGTGCAATTAAGACGAAACTTCTTTACCAAAAATATTAAAAAAGTAGTGGTAGGAGATTTTTAAATGAAGAATATACGAGAGAAAGATGTAGTGGTAGAACTTAGTAGTAAGAGGGGTAGAGATAACAAGGGGGGAAAACGCATGTGAGAGAAGGAACATTGAAATTGAGACGGAGAAATTATCTCTTTTGATAAGTAACACTGTCAAGATATAGATTAAAGGGAATCGTCCTCGTTGACAGAGCTGAATTTTAATATTACTAGAGCATACTTACTCGTTTGAATGGTTATTTGTGTAGGCCTACTAAAACTGATTACAACTAGACCACTAAACAATGGATAGTTCCAACATCTGTTAGTCTTTTTGCTGAATTCAATTGTACAAAGAAATTACTCTCTAGCTGTTCGAAACGCCCAGTGTCATATTTCACGCCTTCTCAATACTGCATTATAGCAGGCGATAATTGAGGCACGGTTGCGAGATTGTTCCCATTACCTTCAGCCTCTGTACTTTTGGCGTCCTCTGTATTGCGTATTGGTGTAGTATATTGAGTACAAACTAGAATATTAAGCAGAAGAAAGTAATACACGATTGGGCACTTGCCTCATAATCTTTGAAAAAAGTGCGCCTGTGTGAATGTTCTACGTTGAATATAGATTCATTCAATGTTGAAGCTATTCTCCATACAAAATAAATCGAAATGCGTTGAGATTTATTTTGTATAAAATATGCATACTGGATTTTGTTAAACGTCTGTGTATAGGGTATCATCAGCTCTAAGTTTAATAGCTTGAGAGTCCTATAAATTAAGACTTGTATCGTGTACATGATCTGTACTGAATGCAGCATATGTTGGCACTGTAACTACCGATAAAGGATAATCATAGATTTTGTGGAGAAATTAAGTGATTCGGAACAATAGGACTCATTTGCAACAGGCTCGATCAAAGCGTTATTGCAGCATGGCATTGATGAATCGTACCAACCGGAAGATATTGGTCAAACTGGTTGGGGTAGGAATAGCTGTCATCTTTATCATCATACTAATCGAAACATTCGAAAGAGACCACGAGACTGTTCAAGGTTCAGGAGGAGAGGTTGAATTCTTGCACAGGATGACATGGATAACGCCTCCGAATAAAGAACGAGTTGATAAGGCAAAGGCTTTGAGCTATAAGGGCAGACACAGCAAGTATTTCTCTGAAGCACTTGTAGATCTGTTTGGGTTTTCTAGTGAATGCCATCTACGTGACGCTGATGATACTAAAAAGGGTTTGCGTTCAACAAGCGTTATCATTCTTCTGCATTCTTCCCCATTGAGAGTGGCACTGCGGGATAAAATACGAGAGACATGGGCTAGCCCTGAGGAATTTCGGAGACATGGTGTTCTTGTAAAGTTTGTAATGGGTGGCCCAGCCAGTCAGGACGAGGTAGAACTGCTTAAGGAAGAGTCAGCGAAACACGGCGATGTTTTAGTCGGGAATTTCACTAATACCGTCCGAGCAACTACCATGAAATCTCTACTTGGGCTTCGATGGACTATCGCATTTTGTTCTCGAATAGATTACGTAATCGAGGCCAGCGACAAAACATTCATGTGGTTGGACAAACTTCCGAAGCTGCTACGGACCTTTAAAAAGGAAAAGAACTCAAAGTTCATTCTTGGGGCCCGATCTAATTCTTCCAGAGTTGTTCATGACGCCTCGAGCGAGTTCTACGTCGGGAATGCCGTATTGAATCGTGAATTTTACCCAGTTTACTGCTCCCTGCAAGCAGGTATTATCATGCCTTTTGCCCTGGCGGTGAAACACTACAAATACACTTGGTCAACACCAACATTGGTGCCTTTTGCTGATGCCCTGATTGGACTTAGTGCTGAGGCGTATGGCTGGAAGGTAAAACATAGCCACGCTTTCTCTCTGGAACATATAGGACCAAATGATGCTTGTCCCTTGAGTTCTCGGTTCACAGCAATATCCCCTATCTTTTATAACATTCCTACAATCTGGGAACAGCTACATGATAGGATGTACATGAAGGAGTGTGATAACCCAGATCTGGATGTAATATACGCGGGAAAAGTTGCAGACAATGCCAAGTATTTTAAAACGGTCTTGAAAACTGTTAGAGAAAGTTCCGAGGTCAGCTGTGTGGAGCAGGATTTGTTCATGATAGTGCTTATCTCATCCCATCCAGCACGCAAACATTCCCGGGACACTGTACGTGGAACCTGGGCCAACAAGGATTTCTTGGGTTCTCTCTCAAAGAAGGTCAGGGTGTTTTTTCTCATTGGACAACCAGATCCATTGAATCCTGGGCTAAGATTAGCCTTGGACGAAGAGCACGATCAGAACCGTGATCTACTAGAGGGGAATTTCCTCGACACGTTCAAGAACCTCACCTTGAAACACATGTTCGGTTTGACCTGGACGGCAGATCACTGCAGCAATGCAAAGTATTTCTTGAAGGGTGATGACGATGTCTTTGCAAATCTGGAAAACATCATCAACCTCTTGCTGGAGATGAACAGCCATGGCAGGGGTCTTCGTGAACTGTACCTAGGAGATGGAGGAAGGGAATACCGCAACAGGGATCGGAATAGCAAATACCATGTGTCGTCTGAAGAATACAGCGGCAGGGTCTTCCCTCAATACTGCGTGGGTGGGGGCTACGTGCTTTCCATGGACCTGGTAGTCCGCGTTCTTCAGGAAGCACTGCGGACACCAATGCTGTCTTCAAGGGATGATGTCTTCGTTGGTATCCTTATGAAGAAGATACAGGTGCCTCTAGTCTACAATGAAGGTTTTCTCTACACCATGGGACCAACTGATACATGTTCCCTGAGGGAAAAGAGTTTCATGGTGATGCATGTTCATGATAATGTCGAGGCACTTTTAAAGATTTGGAGGAATTTCGTGAAAACCGATGTGCAGTGTTAGTCTATTTGGGGAGCCAGAAGTGCGTTGACAAGTTTAATGTAGACGTGTTGGGGCATATAGTTGATACAACATCGGGCTGTGGATCAAAATGGTCCATGGTTCGAGTCTCACTGTGGCACCTATAACCGATGGGCAAGTCATTAAGCTACTTTTGCCACTCCCCACCCAGGGTACACAGAAGGAAAATATTTCCTTATCATGGGAGGTTCAGCTACATCCGGGGTAATAATTAGATACTTTGTATTAAGTGCTGGAGAGTACTGGTATATTTGTAAATTACTGTTATATAAATTTACATAATCATTGATATCATTTGTGTTCGACTTATTCACACGCATAACGTACATGTATATGTAAATGCACTCAATGTTAGTGGAGGTATCAGGGGGGGGGGGAGGGGCGTTTCACAAAGCCTTTTTTCAGTGACAAATAACAAAAGCAGTAAAAAATATGCTGATAACCAATCAGAAACAAAGATTTCAGTAGCTTATAACACAAGTTGTCATTTGTCACTGATGACAAGTTTTGTGAAATATCACGCGTTGTCTAATAAATCATATAGCTCCGTTTAGTCTTATTTCACAACGCCCCCTATCGTCAGAGTCAGCAGCCTTATTATGTTAGCCTATTGAATTTTACCACCAAAAAAAAAAATCGTTAACAATTTTTAAGATTTTTTTTGTTTAAACGAAAAGCACATCCACCCCGACGTACGTTATCACCACTCTTTCATTTGAACCATCATGTCCCATTGACTTTTGAAAATGAGACAACCGGAGCAATATGACAGTGGCAGTGTCTTCCCGCAAAACAAACCTGGGACTGGTATTCATCATTTTGCAGGGTAGAGGCACTGCAGAAAAAACCTCATCGCGACGTTTATGATTTGTTTTTGTTAATGAGTGACATAATGCGCGCAACAGAATTCCTACGCATAAATTCACTGAGCGCTTTGTTACATACTGCATGGATCCATGCATACTGCAAGCATGTGAAGCATTACACTTAATAATAATATGCTGTCATACAAATAAACGAACGACGCTCCTTTACAAAAAAATTACCATGGTAACCATGCTTTTTGCCAAATTACCATCCACCATGGTACCAAAACAATGAAATACATTGGGTCATTAAACAATGGATTTCATTTACATGTAGTTTTAAGCTTCTACCAACCTTAAATTTGTTATGCAAGCTTTAGTCCACTCCTGTGGGCTTTCTAAAGCAAGGTGATCAGTCAGAGTCACACGTTTGCTTCGCTGCACTGCCTTGTGTCCTGTGATCACTGGACCAAAGAAATGTATTTCATTGTTTTGGTACCACGATAACCATGGAACCATGGTGGATGGTAATTTGGACAAACAAAACATGGTTACCATGGTACTTTTGTGTAAGGGCTGTTTACTGCTACAGATCTGAACGAGGCTAAAGTCATTAAAGTCCATTCATTAGGAATAACACTTGTTTTACAGCGATGTTTGGTTATTTCGATTTGTGACATAATGTGGTACTGTAACATACTGTAATATGCCGCTTTTATAATCCAAGCTCTCTTAACACGTTGCCTACAGGAACAATTAAAGTGGCCTCTACAATAAAACTTATGGGAATGAGAGCATACAGTAGTCATGGGGTTGACATCGAAAAACAGGAATAAGTGAACCCAGTTAGTGAATAGTACAACTCTCCTTTTGGTATTTGCATTCTCCATTTCAGATACATATGGCTAGGTTTTGCAGGTGCGCCCGCCCCCTCTTTCTATAGGGGTACCCACACACATAATCCCGCCTACACACACACGCACTTATATATCATCAAACCTGACATCACACACCCACATACACAAACACCCACAACGGGGCCACCCACCTCCACGTAAATTCACGGCTATGTATCTTCCCATCCCACATCCCACTCACATACCGGCCACCCACAACCCAGCCACCCCACACAAACTCACATTTATGTCCCATCTTATCCTACATTACACACCCACACCCCATTGACAACCCAACCAACCATACCCAAAACCATCCACTCCACCCAAACTCACATTTATGTCTCATTCCATCCCACATTACACATTACACACCCACACCCCACTGGCAGCCATCCCACACAAACTCACATTTATGTCTCATTCCATCCCACATTACACCCTCACTCACACCCACAATCCGGCCACCCCACACAAACTCACCTTTGTCTCATTCCATCCCACATTACACACCCACACCCCCACTCACAACACGGCCACCCACACTCATAACCCAGCCAACCACACAAACTCACATTTATGTCTTATCTCATCCCACATTACACACCACTTACAACCTGGCCACCCACATCCCATCCAACCCCCTCACACAAAAACACACTTATGTCCCATCTCATCGTACATTACACACCCACTCCACTCACAGCCTGGCCACCCCACACAAACTCACATTTATGTCTTATTCCATCCCACATTACACACCCACACCCCCACTCACAACCCGTCCAATTCCCTCACACAAACACACACTAATGTCTCATTACACCCACACACACATATAACTTGTTTCGACTGCAATAATTAAACACATTGCTCATACAAGAAGAAGAAACAAATTGTTTCAAATTATGCTACACCCATAACACCAATAAAATCTAAGTTATGAGATAAATGTCGTTTCAAATTTTCACCATTTCCCATTATTGATTGCAAATGAGAATTAGTCTTGTTATACTGCAGTGTAATGGGGTAAAAGTTGATCAATATCCACTGCAGGTTCCTCAAATTATTAGAGAAATCATTTTACTAATATTCTGTTTAGAGCATGATTTCGAATTGAACTCTTCATAGATGCGTACATGTATCACATGTAAACACTTAATAATGACTCTTCCTAATTTCCTTCACAATGTAATCGCAGGAACAGAACTTGACCTTTTTCATGAATATTTTCTATTTTTCCAATTTTGTTGAAACCTTCTCCAAGTTGTTCCTCCCGATTTCTCTGCTCCCTTCAAAAAACATCTGTCTCCATATCACACAAATTTCTCCACCCACAATACCAATACAAAAAACGAAAAACAAGAACCTTGATTGAAATGATAACATATTTCAAATCATTTATTTAACTCAAAACATCCTGAAACTATCTGCATACCATGTTTTCTAACTTGTTGCACTGATATCTTACATGGCTATCTCCATTAAGAGAAGAATGATAGAAATTAAAGAAGCATTCCAAGAACATTTTTTGGAACTTTACTCAAGCATTACAAACAAGGGACATTAATGCAATACACATGCATGTTAATTGTTCAACCTACGTATTCATGGTTTTGTCCTGACCAACTCAAATATAAAAGATGACCAACATAAAGGAACATGTATAAACAAATTTTAGGGGAGTGTAGGCCAAACAATATCCATATTCAAATGTTTAGTGATGATTCACAGCACTGATATGGCACCAAATTTCTATCAAAAAAACTAAAACGAGGTGCAGGCTTCTCAAATTAAGTCAGCATTTTCGCATTTGCATTTCAAATTTGAAACAGCATTTCATAGTGCAACAAAATAATTGTACAGTTATGGAATAACAACAGGCATGACTTGATTCAACTATGTTAAAAATGACATTTCACAATGGTATAACCCATGAAGTTCTACTCATATTTCCTCAATTTGCACCTTCTTTTTGCGTAGTGACGACTACATGCACATGATTACTTGCAAGTGACGCACGTGGCCAATGAGGCTTTTGGTAATGCCATGTGGTAGCCTTACTGAAAAGGCTGTTGATATATTCTGTCGTCAAAGTACCCGCTAATGAGGAATTAAGGAATAAGTATAGAGAAACAGGAAAGAAAGGAAGAGATGATAATGGAATGCAGTTTTATGAAACACTTACACAAGACTATTTTGGTTTCGTTTTTGGTGTTGTGGACACCGAAAATTAGGTGAACAGAAAGGAGGGAAGAGAAGGCAAAGGAGGGATCGAGATTGAGAAGGTTGTGAGCAGATTACAAAAGTTGAAGGGGGAACAAAAAGAAAAGTGTAATTCTTAAAAGAATTGTTGGTATTCCTCTGTGGAGTAGTTCTCAAAATATTTTCTGAACCACGGCATTCTTCTTCTTCTTCTTCTTCTGTGTCAACGGATTTTGAACAGTGTGATGTATTTACTGTCGGATTGTTCTTATGCTATTGTAAAAGACTAAAAGGCCTTATTTTCACAAGAGTTTAACTTTGTGTGAGTTGTTAAAGGGTCATGAAAATACCAGTGCTATATAATATCTGTTAACTAGTCATCTGCAAAATGATAGAATATCTGTTAAGTAGTCATCTGCAAAATGATAGAATATCTGTTAACTAGTCATCTGCACAAATATATGTAAGTGAGTATTGTTGGTTAGAAGATATTATGCCTCAACATTGTGTGTCTTGACAGTATGGTTATCAAAACAGTTGATATCAAACATATAATGCACTGTTGCGAGTGTATTACTGTTAGGGCCAGTGCACAAAATTTAGTCAGTGCCCATGATGATAATGCACACGCCCGCATGTCAAGTGCAATATCGATATCACACTGATAGGAGATGGGATCTGTTTTGCACGGTGGGACAAGCGATGTCAATTAACCAATCAGACTGCTTAGATTCTAGAACCCGTCTTATAAAAAACAGTAATTCAAAGAAGTTAACATGCAATATTTCATAAAGCTTTGAAGACGTTTGTCAGACAATATAATAAGTAACAAACATTTATGGATACGACAGTTCATGAAGTAAGGATTTTTGTTAACTGAAAGTCAGATGAGAGAAGGGAGTATTAAAGGAGTAGAGAACTAAGCTAAGCAGAGCGACCGAGGAAGGAAATAGTTGGAGAGAGGGTGGATTGGAGAGGACAGGTTAATTAATTGGCCAAAGCTGTTATAGTTTACATATCTGTCTTTACTTACACGGAATATATATACATATATATATATATATATACCCATATATATATACGTATATATATATATAAATATAAACGCATATATATATATATATAAAACAGGCCAGGTATTGCAACACTTCTTGAATACTAGATGGGAATGAAATTACCATAATAGGGTGAATGAAGAACAGGAATCATGGAAGTGAAAAGAGGGACACTGTCAAAGGAATAGAATGAGACCAAGAAGAAAGCGATGGGGGAGATAAATCAAGAGCTAAAGAGAGAGAGAGTGAGAAAGAGAGAAAGAGGGAAAGAGAAAGAAGTTGTAGTTAAGAAGTATTGGTATATAATAGGAATTAATAGTTCGCTATGTTATTATTCATTCATAATGTTGCTACATACAATGAACATATAAACAAGATATTTTTGTTGGCGTAATGTAACTTTGAATTCGAATAAAATATATAGAAGGGTAGTAGAAGGAGAAGAGAGAAAATAAACAGGGGAGAGGGGAGGAGAAAACTAGCAGATAAATATGATTAAATTTAGACGGAAATCAGAGGGAGAGTGAGAGGTAGGAAGGAGAGGGAAAGCGAGAGGTGGAGGGAATAAAAGGAAGGGCGTTGAGGAAAGTTAGAAGTAAGAAAGATGGGGGGACATGGTGGATTTCTAAGATAGTATTCGACTGCAACTCTTATGAATAATTCTTTACTTTTACAGAAAATATTGAGCAACTGTTACAACATCTATGTTATAATTATCTGCAACAATTGCGCAACCATCTGAAAATCACTAAAGCCCCGTTAATGAATTAAAATCGAATGAGTATTTGTTTAACATTATCTACAGTTATATATTTTGCGACCATGACAGTTCATATAGGATGATCGAAGTTCACGAATCTTTCATGCAGATAAGAGAGAGAGAGAGAGAGTGGGAGAGGGGAATAAAAATAAAGAGAGAGAGAGGAGAAGTGTAGCGATCTAGTGGATACGACAACGGAATTTGAATCGCATGACTCGCGGTTCGAGTCCCGCAGTAATCTACATTTGTCACTAATGCCGATATAAAGAAAAAGAAGAAGATGATAATGATGAAAAAGAAGAACATTCCCTATCCTGCCCTTTACAAAATTGTCTTTGTTAATTTGCATTTCATCCATGGTGTGGGCCTCTCCCCCAAATAATGCCATTATCAGTGCCTAGACCCATGCTACGTCATTGGAGTGAGGCCCTGTGTTTTTATATAATGCTAATTAATACTAAACATATAGATCTGTCTTTTTAACAATTATCATTATGAAAGAATGGACCTGAAATAGTAAATTTGCTATTTTCTTGATAAACGAGGTCTGAGGCTTGATTCCTTTCTTTTCAGAATGATTAAAGGATTATTAGTTATGCGTCATGTAACGAAACGAAATTAGGGTTCCACGAAATTAGGGGTCAGGCTAGCTAATGAAAAAATCATGATAATCTAAAAAGTAAATATGTTAACAATACACTATGTCGTTAAATATTATCATTCTTATCGTAATTCCATTATGTTTTCTCGTTAAGGATGATTCCATTAATCCTCGGATTTACGACATTACCCACAGTGATTGAGCCACAGTGCAGCTGCAGCTGACAAAGTGCATTGCCTTGTAACTTACATCATTTGTTTCTTCTCACATTGGATGAGTTCCAGTGATGACTACACACTACCCGCTCAAGTTGACATGCTGCATTGTCCCATACCGGATATACCTGATCTACTTCCTGGTATTTGTTAACCCATTCCCTACTTGAACCGGGTTGTTTTTGCATTAAGGCTATGGGGGATATGTTAAATCAATAGTCAACATGTTAACGTCCAGGAGAAATTAAGTTAAATTTATTTCATATGCATGTTTAGATAATGTAGGCCCTTGCTAACCAGCTTTATGCATTGTCATTGGTAATTACTTTATTGAATGTAACTCATGCCTCATTTTCATTTTCGTACTTGGAATATTTTCACTCCTTATAACAGTTTTTCAAATTATCTAAACAGCATGATGTTTTACATTTAGATATAGAAACACTCATGTACAAATGTGTTGTTTGCACTTTTTATGAATCAAGTGTAATGATGATCAACGATGTACATTCGTAAAAATCCAGCTGCTTGGGAAATGACGAATCTGGGTTGTTTCCAAGGTTGAATATGGTTTTAGGTTTACGCGTCATTCATTCATTTGTTAACAATTTGGTTTGCCTTTTCAGAATTGTTGAATTGTGAAATTAATTTAAATTTGCAATTGGACTTTTCCCCACATATTTGTACAAACATGATACTTGTATATTGTAATACTGCATTAAATGTATGCTTATAGCTATTGTGGATCTTTGAACATATGTTATTTTAAAAGCCCTCTACGCTGAGTATCCCCCCCTCCCCCCTCCCACGCGATTAGGGGAGAGATGAAGGAAAAGGAAACAGAACGCGAAATAATTATGTAGTATATTTTTGGGTAACAGGCCTTCCGGTTTTTTCTCATTTTACACGGTTTCGTTTAATTGGGATAATATCATAATACAATGACCTATTTGTTGTAATGGCCTTGTATTACGTTTGATATTATTCATTATATTCTCGGAGCATTCATATACAAATAATGCAGTTTACGTCAGTACTTCATATTACCATAACGTGATCAGAGATTATACTCGCTGAGTTCCATGGAATGCATTTAGCTAAGTAATGTACTTGCTGTTAAAAAATACATATCTTTATTATAAACCAACTTTTGTATTATATGTACTTTATATGTATAAATGTATATACATACACAAATTACATCATTCATTATTTCGACAAGTACACCTTGGATTGCTACTAGAATAGCACTATTTATTATAATGTAAATAGGTTTGTGTGACGAAAGAATTCACGAACATATACAAAATATGCATATAAGTGTTGCAAGATGTAATTGTGTCTAATAGTATTTGCTTTTGTAAGTGATAATTGCAATATGTGTATTTTGACAGCTGCATACTAAACTCAAGTAATATTATTACTTTGCATTATTTGATTCTGTATCGATATGCATTTTACCAACAATGTGTGATCGATAATTTTAGGAGTATATTCGAGTTGTTTCTATCATATATGTATGATTGCACTTGTATCATGTATGGGGATTGCCCTATAGATGAAGTTTATTGTTATGCGACGTAACAACAGTACAAGCAAAGGAAGATAAAAAAGGTAAGACTGGAAACAACTTGTTCTTTATTAGTGGTGGTTTGAGGACAAATTGTTATAAATACAAATGTGTTTGTGTTCTTAAAAAGGTAAATGTAAAAAAATAGCGAAGACATAAATATACAATGCAAATAATAAACATTGGTTTCATTACAACTCTACGACAATTAAAACTTACATGTATGATATATGTACAAGAAGATATATAAGCATTGAGTTATCAGGTTATGGCAAGTGATCAATCTGGTACTTGATTCCGAAAATTGTGGTAAAGGCAAACATGAATGTTATTACAGATGTACAAACGATAAAATTGATGACTCTTTCATTATGAAGGGATGGGTTGTTCTAGCGCCACCTTGTGACTGCTTTAGTAATAAACCACATGAAAAACTGTGCAGTCGATACCCAGGAGACAACGTGTAACTGGTGCATTTCTTATCGACTCTAAGGTATCGCAGCTATAACATTTTGAGAGTAGTACTCACTACACTTAAGGGAAATTTAAATTGGCCACACCGGAATGTCACTGTGATGTAGTGGCGAACAATTTTCCCATTTGTTCCAACACTGGAAGAGAATACGACACATTTCATTTAAATGGAGGACTTGTAATGTTAGGCTATCTACGATGCATTTTTAGCAGTGCCCCAAGGGAGAGAGCATATGGGAGAAAAAAAGAACAAATATATATTTTGTACACGACAAATGGGACAGTTGTCCTTAAATACGTCACAATCTATTGGCAAAAATGCTGACTTGAGAAACGCATTTATTTTATTTCAAACTTTCATAACTCTTTCATTATTGGCCAGATATATTTCAAACGTTCGACATTCAGATTGGCTCATTTTTCTACTGACATTACAAATGAAGATTTGATTGCCCTCCCCTTGCCCATATTGGAGGGATGACGTAATGCATGCAGTTTATCCAGAGTGTGATGGGGGGGGGGGGCAGATGTGAAGAAACTGATTATTCGGAAGCGCACGAAGGAGGACTTCTCAATGTTGGAAAGGATTACATTCATCTATACACAGAATTTGGCCAACTTGGTTTTAGTAGGTCACGACATGACGTATATTCTTTTTGTTTTGGTGCTAGCCCAACAAAACAGTTTTCATCATATTAAGCCAAACTCAATCCGGGTTGGCCAAACTGTCCTATAATCAACGGCACTAAAAGGGATTGTTGTCGAGCGCCCTCTTACTATGTTCATCGCTATAGAAAGATTAAGCTACGATTAGGTTTTCGAAAATACATATGAGCAGGCACCACATAACCATGCAAATAACACATGGTGAGATTTTAAGCTACAGCTAGTAAAGTAAAGGGACTAAAGAAAGGAAGCGATATGGCTGAGTGGCAGACCAGTGCCCTCGAAACCGGTAGGTCTCGGATTCGAAACCAAGTCAATTTGTAGGTGCCCCTTCTTTTTGCAATGAGTGCCCTCTTTTGTCAGTGAACCCCTACTTTGAAAGACTCCGCTGCCCCTAACCCGCAACATTGATACCCGTCAAAATACACGTTTCTATAATGTTCATCAATGCGAGCGAGGTATTGTTAAAATGCTGTTATTGTCCTCAATTTGATCACGTTCAACTAGACTTGTTGACGCTGAGTTATATTACTTCAGAGGCGCTACTCCAGGGGAGAGGATGGAAGAGGAGGAGATACCCCTTACAATTACCCCCCCCCCCCCAAATGCATACACTTTGTCCTGATTATTGCCTCTACACAATTCAGGAGAGGTTCTTCTTTTACTTTACCAGGTTCCCCTTTCCCTTGTAAGAAGAATCCCTTCCCCTTTTAATAAGTGCCAATGTTTACCTCTGATAAGTTTTATTTTGACACGTAGCCCCTTTTTTCAATAAGTGTCTAATTCCTTGTGATGTGTGCTCTCATTCCTTTTGAAATAAGAGCCTTTCCTCTTCCAATAAATGCCCCTTTTCTCCTCCGATAAATGCTCCTATTGAAATATAATAGGTGCTTCTTTTTCTTCAACGAATGCTCCTTTTCTTTATAATTAGTGCCCATTTTCCATTAGTTTCCCTTTTAAATAATAGCCCCATCCCTTTCTCACAAAAACACCCTTTACACCTCATATAAGCCCCTTTTATTTTGACACGTGGCCAATTTTCATTTCTGATAAAGACCTTTTTATCTTGTGACAAGTGGCCGTTTTCTTTTATTATAAGAAACCTTTCCCCTTTTCATAAACGCATCTTTTCAGCACTGTTAAATGCCCCTATTAAAATGTTATAGCTGCTCCTTTTTTCGAAAAAAAAATCCCCTTTTCCATCCTCACAAGTGTCCTTTTTCCTCTAAGAAATCATAGAATACTACATATTGACGTGTAGTAGCACTATGGTAGTAATACTATATAGCTATATTAAGAACTACAACCGTATAAACGCCTTTTTTTTCTTCTTTTCTTGTGGGTGAATTCATTGGGTGAGCGCGCTTGCATTCACTCAATCAAAGGTATAATATTTACAAAGAACCGAATCTGGTTTATTTGTTATAGGCTATGTCAAATCGAGTCCTAGTTTCTAGTCCGGATTTCGAAAATGAGGAGTTGGTCTTTCTTTTTTAAAATATATATAATTGATATATTACCGCTCATATAAATACTAACAGCCAATGGCTCCCCGTTAACTTGTGATTTTAGTGGTCTACAGCAAACTATTTGGGACAAAAATAATAAGGAGTCAAATAAAATGTTATTTAAAGGAAAAAAATAATTAAGTAGATCTATAGAGTCTTAATAACTATAACACAAAATAATAATTAATTTGTATTATAATATATATATTTAAGTAGTTCCTAGATAGTCTTTAAAATGTTACAAAAAAGTAAACAAATCATAACAAAAACACCACAATATCTTTTTTTTCCTTCTAATCTTGTCATTATTTTGATATTTCTTTAGTTCATGAATAAGTAGTTATGGGCAATGTTGTTTTATTATTGTAAAGTGCATTGTTATTTTCCCTCAAGAAGAAATGCGCTATAAAAGCCTATGTTATTATTGTTATTATTATTTCTAAATCATCAGTACTATGCCTTTTCTCTTAAAATTGTTTGAGATCTACATTTAAGGTATCACCGAATTAATTTTTCATCTTAAAAAAAAATTATAACGTAACAAGAAACCAAAAAGAGAAGGAGGCGGGCGCCAAAAGAATGCTTGCGGGGGCGAGAAGCCGGAAACCATTTTTACACGGCCTTAGTGTGGAAGAATAAAAAAAGCAGCAATGCCCCCTGAAAAGAATTACTCTTCTAATAGTTCACGCATAATTGATTCCTTGTGAAGTGTAGTGAGGCAGTGATAATATCTTTATATTGACATTCGTTTTCATACCTATTCGATACATGACATATTTTTACATTTCTTTCGGTTTTGGCATACAGAATGACTGGTACACAATGCCAATCTCTCCCTCCTTCAGCCATCCATCCAGTCATTCTATTTCTCTCTCTCTCTCTGTCTCCCGGCCCTTCTGTCTCTCTCTCTTTCTCTCTCCCTCAATTGATATTTTAATACCCCTCTAACAATAACATTCTTTCACCCCCTCGCTCTCACCCACTCATTAATTAGGAAGAACACACTTGGTGGTGAATAGGGACACAGATTCTATAGAAAATAAAGAGGCTAATTAAAGCAACCATTGAACTTATATCTTTAAGGAAATCAAGGTGAACTTTAAAGGTTAACTTTAAGTACAATATACAGCCCTATAATATGGAACCGTTAAATGGCAATCACATGACATCAGTACAAGACTTAATAATATGAAAGCAAACTGAATTTAAACTCCGGGTGATACACCTCCCCCTCTCTTTCTCTCTCTCTCTCTCTCTCTCTCTCGCAGTACAGTCCGAGAAAAGACGTGCCCTCTTAACTCCAGCCCCTCCCCCTAGAGCTAGGCTCATAATTTACCACATTATCTAGCTTATTCAAGACAGTCGGTCTTACAATATACTAAATAATATATATTTTAAACCGAAAACAAGAATGAAGAAGGAAACGCTAGTTAAATGTATTTAATGAAGCGAAAGCATTATGTTGCTAATTGGGGCAGAATATGGAGCAATTTTTGTTTTGGTAACCAATAACTGCAGTTAAAAATTAGAAGTAAAGTTTAGCTATTTGATTTAAACAAATTATTTTGTCACGATAACCTTCTTGTGTAGTTGATTCAAGATAGTGCGCCCTATATTTCACATCCACTGGCAAATATATCTATCTGATCATTAGAGAAAAGGCAAGTTTGCTGAATGTTAGCAACAGTCTGTCGCCATTGCTACTCTTTAATACGACCATGATGTGACAATTTACTCTTTCAGCTTGGACTCACAATGATTCGTTTCACGGTTGATTCTTCTTTGTAGATTCCACTGTTCGGGGGATTTAGCGGAGAGAGAGATAGAGGAATATTCTTACAATTACCCACGATGTATTATTCTTCTTATTTGTTCATCGTCATTTCAATGCTATATGAGGAATTTTAGATGACAATAAACGACATTGTAGTACTATTTTTAAGTACCGTCGCATGGCAATCGCATGTAAGATAAATTCGAAAGAACGAAAATTGAATTTGAACCCTGGGCAAACCAACAACTCTCTCTCTCTCTCTCTCTCTCTCTCGCTCTATCTCTCTCTCTCTCTCTCTCTCAATACACTTGGAGAAATAAACGTGCCATTCCCCCCCCCCCTCTCCCTTTCGATCTACGCCACTGACTTACAACAAACTTTATATATATAGTTTCTGATTCTAGAAAGTAGGTCTTACAATAAAACAAAAATGGAAACAAGGATGGTGAAGTACATGCAAATACCTCTTACGGCTACCCTTTCCCATGTTTGTAATTGGCTGGTCTTTTGAAGTGCATGGTTTATCACAGTCATGATGAAAATTAGATATTTTCAATATGGAGTTTGTATCATTCGTTTACATAATGATGACATAATTGTTGGTTTACACGCGATGGCGTCAACAGTGTTAACGTTGTTTTCTCCGTGTGGTCCCTGCAATCATATTATTATCTCCCGGGTTTAGAGTTTAGATTTTGTTATTAAATGTCTGTAAAGTATAACATGCTTCATTACTGTTTTTATTTTCTTCAGGTTTATCCTTATTAGCATCTGGCAATCGTTTGTTGGTAATAGAGGATTAACATGAACAAGAATTAAGAATCAACTTGTGCAAATGATCACATTTGTGTTATGTATTATTATGCTCAATGTTTTGTGTATGTTCTGAAGATTATACTCGGTTGATTCCACTGTTTGGGAGATTTAAAAGAGAGAGAGAGAGAGAGAGAGAGAGAGAAAGAGAGAGGGAGAATTATATATTATTACGATTATTAATCTTCTTTTTCTGCAATATGCTCTTTGACTATTTTTATGGCAACAATAAATTGTTGTCCTTTTTCATGTATCGTCACATGGAAATTGCATGGCAGATAAATTCATCAGTACCAGGTTAAATAATCTGAAAGGAAACTGCATTTAAACCCAGGACCATACCCACACACACACACTCTCTCTCTCTCTCTCTTTCTCTATCTCTCTCTCTCTCTCTCTCTCAGTACGATCTGAGCAATGCATGAGCCCTGTCCCTCCCCCTCTTTGACACTGCACCACTGATTTACAACTTCATATAGTTTATTACACACAGTAGGTATTATAATAGAAATATACACAAAGTAAAGATTTAACGTACATGTACATACATTACATGGCTAGGTTTGTAATTGGCTGGTCTTTCGGAGTGTATGATTTATCACATTAATGATGAAAAATATGATATGTTCAGCATGGATATCTGTATAATTCGTTTACATGATGATGATGAAATAATGTTTACACATGGTAGCGTCAGCAGTATTATTGGTGTCGCTGTTAGTCTTCCACATCAGCCGTTTATACTATAATTTAAGGAATATAAATTTCAGTCGTTTGAATTCAAATAATAAAAATAGAAACAGCTACAAAATTGATGAAAACCAGTTTTTACGTAGTCTTGCAGATCAGGCGTTTATAAGACTTAAATCAATAAATAACAAGAAACACAATCAAATAATTTACATTTAAAAATGTCAAATAAAAGTGTTTACCTAATCTTGCATATCAGTCATTTATTATTAAAATAACAAAAAATAATATCCATTTCTTTCTGGAATTCAGATAGCCTCCCCCCCCCCCCCCCCCGTCCGCCCGCTTCTCCCGAATGGGTGTATTAAGGCCTACTCCGTTATTTATTTATTTATTCGTTATTTTGTTATTTCATGTGTAAAGACTATTATGCATGACTAGTTTACATCAAAAAATGAATTGTATACATAGAAAGAAATGTATATTTGTTTTATTTGGCATTTTAAAATATTTATTGAATTGAGTAATTTATTAATTTCTAATAAACGCCTGATCTGCAAGACTACTAAAGGATATATTTTTTTTTGATTTTTTTTAAATTGTGTTTCTAGATCTATTTTTATTATTTGAATTTAAACGACTTAAATTTATTTTCCTTAAATTCTATTATAAAAGGCTGATGTGGAAGACTAGTCAACGCACCCTTTTGGTCAACCCGGGGGCGTTATTTTCTTCTCCGGCACAGCTTGGGGCTTTTTTTTAAAAGAGGTCTTGATTTAACCCTTACCCTAACCCTAACCCTAAATTTCCCATAGGCTCAACACGCACCTAACCCAAATCTGTGCCGCCGAAAAAAAAATAACGCAACCCCGGGGGGGGGGGGTGTTTTGGACGAATGGTCGCGTCCAAGTAAACGCGACGCGACGCTGCCCACCCTTTCGGTATAAGCCCCGAGGCGAAGCGAATCCGAGGGGGTAATAGTAGGGCCGGTATGAACACCACCGAGGGAGTGATAATTTCCATCATCATCCGATTACAGAGCAGTCCATATTTGTTTTATATACCTCATCCTTTAGATTGACTCATGAATAGGTCTAGCTGTAGGTCTAGCTTTAACTAGTAACAAACAGGAAATGAGAACAAGAGGATTTACTCACCAGAATAAGACAAATCCAACATCAAGTCCAAGGCAAGAGTATTTGCTCCTCACACTAGTAGTAATCAGTAACTAACATATTTACAGTCTTTTGTAGTTCAACAAATCCAACGCTAAAATAAATCCAACCTCAACAATCTTTGCCCTTCACAGACAGTAAGATATTTACCCGTTTACAGTCTGTGCTGTGCAACACAGTAACATATTTGCCGTCCTAAACACAGCCATTTAAAATAAACATTTGTGTTAGCTGTGTTTGTTGATGTGACCGTCACGGGAGAATTGGTGATTCGGCAATGCCGTTGAGGAGAAGTTCAACCTGGCTATCACTCATAGACCGGTATGCTAGTAGTAGTAGTAGTAGCCGCCGGTGCTAAACATATTGGGCTGGACATAGACCTGGTCCTGGGAGTAGGACTAGACCTAACTTCGCAATGCCCAGGCTGTGGATCTACAGGTGGCCTGACACCGAGGGCTGAAGATATTACATCAGAAATACCTTCTTTTGGGGCCTCTCTGTAGTATTTGACTGTCATGATGTGTCTCGTAGCGAAGCCGGCGTGATCCAGGGATGTGACACTCGTAGCGTGCAAGTAGTGATTTGTGTACTTTCTACATCCAGCTATTTCAGATATGATCTTGGTAAAGTCTCCCAGCTGATTTTGTTTTCTATTGGCATGTTTATATACCACTCCGGATCATCTTCACGAATCTTGGATCTTGGTGTTTGCCAAGTCAATAGACAAAGAGGATGCAACTATATTCAGAGGCGCCCCTTCTGGGGGCAGGGGGCACTTTGACAAGTGCCCCTTTTCCTTTGTAAGAAGTACCCCTTCCCCTTTCAATAACTACCCCTTTTTAGCTCAGATAAGCAAACTTTTAATTTTAATATGTGCCCCTTTTCATTTCTAATAAGTGCCCCCCATTAAAAAAAAGAGCGCCTCCCCTTTCACATAAATGCCCCTTTTCACGTATGAAAAGTGTCTTTTTCATTCTTTTAAGTGTTCATCTATGGTAAATGACCCTTTTCAGGTACGAAAAGTTACTCCTTTTCACTTGAGATAAGTGCCCCCTTCAACTCCGATTATTGCTCTTTTCATCTCTGATGGATGCCCCTTTCCACCTCTAAAAACTGCCTCTTTTTTGTTTACACGTGCCCTTTTCCTTTGTAAAAATATGCTCTTTTAACTTCTTATAAGTACCCTTTCTCCTTTTCATAATGACTCATTTTCATCTTTGATAAGTACGCCGTTTATTCAGACATGTGACTATTTTTCTTGCTAATAAAAGCTACTTCCCCCTTATCATAAAAGCGCCCTTACACCTCCGATATATACCCTTATTAAAAAAATGATCGGTGCCCCTTTTCTTTCACAAAATGCAAATGTTCCTTTAATATAACTTAAGTGCCCCTTGTTTATTCTCATAAGTGCCCCTTTTTATATCTGGTCAGTGCCCCTTCAGTGGCGATAAGTGCCACTGTTCACCTCTGGTAATTTTCATTTTAACAATGAGACATGCCCCTCTTCCTTTATAATAATGGACCTATCCCCTTTCCCGTCAACAAATGCCCATTTCCCATTCCCAAAAGTGCAATTTTTCATCCCTGGTGAGTACCTCTGTCAAGGTGTATTAAGAAATGCTTCATGTTCACCTCTGATAAATACCTTTGTACTTTGACACACGCTCCCTTTTTTTATAACAAGTGTCTTAATTCATCCCTTTAAAAAAGTGTCCCCTTTTCCTCTCATCAATTTCCCCAAAGCTCGCTCGCATTTATAATGATATACTTATCAAAGGTTATTTCAGTCTTCCGTTATGAGAATGTGCTTACAACCCCATAAGGATTGTTGTTTTTCCTCTTAATAAGATGTAATTTTTCGCACAGCGACCTCACAAATCACATCACATCCAACTGCAAAGTACAATGCTTAAACATTATATTGTACGATGTATACGAAGAAACACATATTGAAATCATCCTTAATAATGTAGTTACAATGTACGGGTATATACCAATGTCTAACAAATTGTATATTTTCGCTTGTAGGTGCCCTTATTTTTCAGAAAGTGCCCCTTTTTGTTGTTAGCCCCCCACCCGTTAGCATCTATACAAATATATTGTAAACGTTATTTTTAAAGGCATAAAATGTTGATTCAAATCATTCATATTTTCTGTTATTAAGGAGATTTCATGTTCCTGATGTGGAATTTATAAAAAGTCAAAAATAACTGATTTGTGGCTTTTCAATATATCTTATTTTAAGGCTACAAATGGCTCTCCATAATTTTTAAATCCTACCCAATGTTAAGTTCGGCTTATGATTTTTGTGAAACACCCCCCTGGTATCTCAAATATGAGTCTAGCTTGTGACTGCTCATCATCATCGCGGTGATTTTGGGTCAGTTTATCTCTCACTGAAAAATAGCGGCGACCGTTTTCCTTCATTTGCAGCTCAAAATCATCTGGTGTCATTTTTTTTACATTCTCTCGTCCACGATTGGCAAAATAAATCATTATATCAATAAAGACATTCCGCTGTAACCCTTCGGCAGTATTCAAATCCAGGCTTTCATGAATGCATTGCATGTCACTTGGGCTCACCGGCGGGTCTCGTTTGACGTTACCTTTTCCACTTTTCTTTAACTTTTCCAAGAGGATTAGAAGATATTATTGGGACCTTTAAACTCAGTACCTTTCACAATATCAACATTGCGAGTGGTTTGAATTGCCTTTTCAGGCCATAACGAATCGATTGCATCGTTTTTCTTACAATACAGCTCTTAGGCCTTTTGGCGAGCTCCTGCATAGAATCTTGAAAGAGGATTATCCAAATCCACGTCGCTCATGTTCTCAAAGACGATGTCTTCAATATTGCATGTTGAGCAGTAATCCTTAAAGATAGAAACCTGAACCAAATGTTGTGTGTGAAAAATTTGCCGAGGGGTTATAGGCGTACTATCACAGGGTATTGGCGTTCTATCAATTGACCTTATTTATTTATCCTTATTTGCATCTTTCTCAAATTGTGCTTGGTTAGTTGGTGCTAGAGGATTAGCATTAAAAAATTGTCTTGTTTGCATTATCATAGTTATGTATTACACATTCTATTTCCAATGTTTTCTTAATAACTTTGAGAAGTGCCCTTTTCCCTCCCGATAAGTGCTCATTTTCACCTATGATAAGAACCCTATCCACATCTGATAGGCACCTCTTTTAATTTGACAAGGGTCCCTCCCCCTCTCATAAATTCCCCTATTGAAATAATTATGATAGGTGCCACTTTTACTTTGACAAGTGTCTCTTTCCTTTGTAATAAACACCCTTTACCCTTTTCATTAGTACATCTTTCCCCGTTTAATAAGTGCCCCTTTACATATCTTATGAGTAGCCTTTCAGGTATGAAAAGTGCATTTTTCCTTTGTAATAAATGTCTCTTAACCCTACTTATAAGTGCCCCCTTTCGGATGCGAGAGGTGTCCCTTTTGACATCTCTGATAAATGCCCTTTTTACTTTGACACATGTCCCTTCTTTCTGCTGAGTGGACTTTTTGCTTCTGATAAGTGCCCCATTTCTTTTTTGGTAGTGCATCCCGAGTGTGAAAGACTCTCCGCCACCCTTGCAGTGCAACGTCAAAACCCGACATGAATACTTATATTAATAATGTTTATTCATGCGAGCGAGGTATTTAAAAAAATTATATTTCATTTCCTCGACCTGATCGCGTTCAATTAGACTTGTTGACGTTGTATGTTATTACTTCCTCGTAGGCTGCTTCATGTAGGTATCTTCGAAACAGGGAGTCGACTTTTGATAACTTTTCATACTTTCTCAACTGAAGCAAGTTACATCGCATTTTCCGAATGAGGAGATCTTAATGCAAGCAAAATCGGACATTTTAGTATTTGGCTGGAATTGTGATTAAAAAAACTCTTGTTAAAGTTGTCTTCTTTCTCACTCTTTACATCAGTTTGAGCCGTGTATTGAACGTCATACGCGTTGAGCGGGGATATAGTACACGGAATATTATCACGGACAACATCCTTAGGAGTCCTAACCAGTTAAACAACTCATCTTCTACCTAAACTAAACTCAGCGAATTCCGTCATTGACCTGCACTTAAATGCCTACTGATTGATTATACAAATAAAGTGAGTATTTCATACTGTTTTTAAGATGATATATTTTTGGGTAAAAGAAGTGCCCTTTTCACCTCAATTTAGAGGGCTTTGTTATTGTTAGTTATTGTGTGTGTGTTAATATGAGTGTTGATTTGTACATGTGGTTTTGGAGGCGGTTGAGTTTTCATGAATGTGAGGAAATTAAAGCGAAACAATACAAAACAGAGTGAAGGAAAATTCATTCTTAAAGTTGTCAATTTTGTCTGTTTGGTGGTGTTATTGTTACATTTCGTGTTTTTGAAAGTATGTATCATAGACAAAGTAACAAACTATCTTGCCTGATTATGCACTTTATACCATTCAATACAAACAGTAAAGTTGTCATGTTTGTCTGTTTGGTGGTGTTTTGTTACATTTCATGTTTTTTGAAAGTATGTATCATAGACAAAGTAACAAACTATCTTGCCTAATTCTGCACTTTATACCATACAATACAAAACAGTAAAATTGTCAAGTTTGTCTGTTTGGTGGTGTTATTGTTACATTTCAGGTTCTTAGAAAGTATGTATCATAGACAAAGTAACAAAATATCTTGCCTAAATCTGCACTTTATACTATTCAATACCAAACAGTAAAGTTGTCATGTTTGTCTGTTTGGGGGTGTTCTTGTTACATTTCATGTTTTTTTTAAAGTATGTATCATAGACAAAGTAACAAACTATCTTGCCTAATTCTGCAATTTATACCATTCAATACCAAACAGTAAAGTTGTCAAGTTTGTCTGTTTGGTGGTGTTATTGTTACATTTCATGTTTTTTGAAAGTATGTATCATAGACAAAGTAACAAACTATCTTGCCTAATTCTGCACTTTATACCATTCAATACCAAACAGTAGGTCTAGTATATCTTTTCAAAATGAACGAATTTTTGTTCACTTTTCGTCAAAATGTCATCAAACTGATTCCTTGATTTTTCTTTCACATCTCCACACACTACCTCCCACATTTCTAACTTATCCTCATTAAACTAAACGAAGATAAATTTATCTTCATTTAACAGCTAAACGAAGATAAATTTATCTTCATTTAACAGCTAAACGAAGATAAATTTATCTTCATTTAACAGCTAAACGAAGATAAATTTATCTTCATTTAACAGCTAAACGAAGATAAATTTATCTTTATTTAACAGCTAAACGAAGATAAATTTATCTTCATTTAACAGCTAAACAAAGATAAATTTATCTTCATTTAACAGCTAAACGAAGATAAATTTATCTTTATTTAACAGCTAAACGAAGATAAATTTATCCTTATTTAGCTGTTAAATAAAGATAAATTTAACCTCATTAAACTGTGTAAATGAAGATACCGAAAAACGAAGGCGACCGTACGGTGAACTCGTCTTCTTCTTCTTCGTCGTAGCCATTTCGACGAAAATTCAAAACGCGTTATAAAAGGAAAAATTAACAGATTATGGACAACGTAACCGCGAGTGACGATGTCGAATCGAAGAGTGATCTTAAATCTGGTGCTGGCCGCGCGTGTACCATATATGTTGTTCGTGCCCAGACTTTGCATATACTATTAGACAGAGCTCTAGCTGTTTACAAACAACGGACGCATTGCCCGCGCTCGGCTATTGTTCTCTTTGTTCTCTCTTTGGTTATAGCTAGTCTGCAGACACAGACCCTTGACAGCCATTATGAGTAAAAACAATGTCTAAATTTCAAACATGAAAGTACTGAGTTATGTCATGTAGCTGCTTCTGACACAGTGCAATACTGGAAAAGAAACATAACACATCAAGCAGAATCTGATTCTCCTGATTATTTCATGTGGTTTTATTCAAGAGTAAAGTTGAGTCTGTGTTTACAGACTAGGTTTGAGATGGTGAATAGATAGAACTGATAATCCCCGTGCGACCGGCTAACGACGGTCTGGGGAGAATTTGGGTGTATCATCTCTCTAGCTGGTGTATCTGTACATGCAGGTAAATGGGTGTATCATATTCGTAAAATGAAGACCTTTTAACAATCTATCAGGCCGGTGGTTACTTAATTTGCAAAAATTCACCTTTCAGAAAGAAAACGTGTATTTTTGCTAAAATTAGAAGACAAGACACAGGATGGGGCTGCATTGGGCTAAATAGGCCTATATAAATTATAATGTTTAATATTATCAGGGAACCAGCTGTGTGCCCGGCCGCAAAAAATATATGAGCAATGTTATCTTTAAAAATGCAAATACATGTATTTCACTTTGACTATTAAGAGCATAAATCGGAGGGAAAGATGAAAACAAACGATATTAATTTTATGTGCTTGAAAACTTGACTTTTCTAATCGATGTTTTGTGGAGTTCATCGGCATGAGAAACTTTCTTTATATAGTTACAAACCAAAGCATGATTATGATCGATGCCCTATAGGAAGTGCAACTAAATCGTTCGGAAAACCATGCTTAAAGTATAAACCAACTGCAATTATGTACGAACATGTAAAGACATGGCACCTAACCGAAGATAGGCCTATACTCCTCCTATAGAATGCATTCGATATTATGAACTTCACATGATTGTTGGTAAATAATATAGTAGGCCTATATCATTCATAGTAAACACAAATTAAACACCCATTTGGTTTCATTCAAAATCTAATTGTTATGGGTCACAAGTCCCCTTGAAGTTGACGAGCATGTCATAGAACGTATACCGAGACACACAACTTTGCATGAGATTCCTTGCAAAATCTGATGGGTATATAGGCCAATATAGTTTTCAAGTTTACTGTTAATACAGGATATGCAATTTTCGCCCATTTTGACGCTAAAATACTAGACATTTTAAACAAATAATTATAAAAAACGCAAAAATGGCCCTATAATAATAGGTATGGGGTTTGGCTACGTCAGCGGCCCCCGCCCGCCCCCGTCGTAGGCCTTAATACACATTTCATTTTGTTGTACCAAGGCTATCATGATTTTAGTTTTTTTTTTTATTCATGCAGCAAAGGATGGGGGCACAAATGGCGGCCCAAGAAAGATTGACACATTTTCTATGAGCATTTTTCGTCGGGGCAGGGGGGGGGGGGGGGCACGGCGGGCTGGTCAATGTCCGGCCCCTGGATCCGCCAAACTTCTTCATGTTTCCCCGAGTCCATGTGATCGCCGCCACCGCACCGCGCCCCTGGTTGACCTTTTTGTGAATTTGTATTCATCTCTGCTTCAGTGTGGGTTTATAATTAATATTTTCAGAGTTAAAGAGCCAAAGAGAGAGAGAGAGAGAGAGAGTTAAAGAGTCGGGTTGGGTTTTGCGGCTTCAGCGGTACATCCCCGTCAGTACCAAATCTGAGTCCCCCCCCCCCCCCCCCGGCCCCTCCGGGTCCCCAGCACGGAACCTCAAGAGTTACATCTCTTAGGTCAATGGGCTGCATGTATATAATAGTGGAGGTACTATGGGAATTGGAAAAGCACCAGACGGGGGCTGATCAAAGATTTCCGAACAATAATAATTATGAATAAGACGCCTTGAAATGTGAAAATCACGCAAATTCCAGGGATTCCCGATTATTATTATTATTGTTATTATTATTATAATCATTAGAAGGGGTCTAGTAGTAGTATTCTAATAGTAGTAGTAGTCCAAAGGGACGGTGGTCGGGGCGGGGGGGGGGGGCGTTCCCTCTCAATTTTCTTTCAGAGGCGGGGGGGGGGGGGTCGTTCCCGCCGGCAATTTTGAAAAAAGTGCACACAAGAAGCTCTGGAGGGCCCAAGAATGCAGCGTTTAGACTTATTTGCTATAATAGCAAATATTGAGTCTAAGCGCTGCATTCTTGGGCCCTCCAGAGCCTAAAAGTGTGTTACAGTCTTTAGTCAGTATTTGCTATACATTTCATGTGTGCACTTTTTTCAAAATTTCCGGCGGGAACGACCCCCCCCCCCCTCTAACAGAAAATTGAGGGGGAACGTGCCCCCCCCCCGATCGCCGCCCCTCGGACAACTACTACTAGACCCCTACTAACGATTATGATAATAATACAAAATAATAATAATCGGGGGCCGGAGGGGAGGGGGTGGCTCTGTAAATGGAAATAATAATTCGGGCTAACTCATGTAGGGACAACTCAGCCCGACGACTCCTACTTGGGCATGCATGATGTATAAAGGTGAGCACATTTTGTTGGGGGACCCTCTAAAATTTGAAAATGTGCACCCCTCTTGAGCGACAGGGGGAGGGGGGGGGGCATCTCCCCAAAAAGGTAACATTTACGTGTTTTTACACGTTTTTTCCCCCAGGGGGAGGGGGGGGGGGGGGGGCGCGAGGGAGGCGGGCCCCCCGGATCCGCCACTGGCGATTTAGTGGACGTACACACCCTGATAGCTAGAGTATTACTGTTTATGATTATTGTCACTTAATTCTGCTTCGGAAGCGGCCGCTCGCGCAAATTGAAGGGAATCCCTGGAATTTGCGTGACATTCAAATTTCAGGGCGTCTTATTCATAATTATTATTGTTGGGAAATCTTTGATCAGCCCCCGTCGGATGTTATTCCAATTTCCATAGTACCTCCACTCTTATATATACAGCCTATTGACCTAAGAAATGCTCATGAGGTTCCGTGATGGGGACCCGGAGGGGGGGGGGGGGGGGTGTACTCAGATTTGGTTTATACTTTCTATCAAATATAGGCATGGTTGCCCGAACGATTTAGTTGCACTTCCTATTGGGCATCGATCATATCATGCTTGGGTTTGTAACTAAAGAAAATGGCTCATCCCGATGAAATCCACAAAACATCGATTAGGATTTTGAACAAGAAAGAAATTACATATCCAGACCGTATGCTGTTCAAAGGCCCATTCTGAACTGAGTGAACTCTAGCTGCCAAGTTTACAAATTTTAAACACGGATAATCAGCGAAAGTCAGAAAAGTCAAGTTTTCAAGCACAATAATATCGTTTGTTTTCAACTTTCCCTCCGATTCATGCTCTTAATAGTCAAAGTGAAATACATGTATTTGCATTTTTAAAGATAACATTGCTCATATATTTTTTGCGGCCGAGCACACAGCTGGTTCCCTGATAATATTAAACATTATAATTTATATAGGCCTATTTAGCCCAATGCAGCCCCATCCTGTGTCTTGTCTTCTAATTTTAGCAAAAATACACGTTTTCTTTCTGAAAGGTGAATTTTTGCAAATTAAGTAACCACCGGCCTGATAGATTGTTAAAAGGTCTGCATTTTACGAATATGATACACCCATTTACCTGCATGTACAGATACACCAGCTAGAGAGATGATACACCCAAATTCTCCCCAGACCGTCGTTAGCCGGTCGCACGGGGATTATCAGTTCTATCTATTCACCATCTCAAACCTAGTCTGTAAAAACAGACTCAACTTTACTCTTGAATAAAACCACATGAAATAATCAGGAGAATCAGATTCTGCTTGATGTGTTATGTTTCTTTTCCAGTATTGCACTGTGTCAGAAGCAGCTACATGACATAACTCAGTACTTTCATGTTTGAAATTTAGACATTGTTTTTACTCATAATGGCTGTCAAGGGTCTGTGTCTGCAGACTAGCTATAACCAAAGAGAGAACAAAGAGAACAATAGCCGAGCGCGGGCAATGCGTCCGTTGTTTGTAAACAGCTAGAGCTCTGTCTAATAGTATATGCAAAGTCTGGGCACGAACAACATATATGGTACACGCGCGGCCAGCACCAGATTTAAGATCACTCTTCGATTCGACATCGTCACTCGCGGTTACGTTGTCCATAATCTGTTAATTTTTCCTTTTATAACGCGTTTTGAATTTTCGTCGAAATGGCTACGACGAAGAAGAAGAAGACGAGTTCACCGTACGGTCGCCTTCGTTTTTCGGTATCTTCATTTACACAGTTTAATGAGGTTAAATTTATCTTTATTTAACAGCTAAATAAGGATAAATTTATCTTCGTTTAGCTGTTAAATAAAGATAAATTTATCTTCGTTTAGCTGTTAAATGAAGATAAATTTATCTTTGTTTAGCTGTTAAATGAAGATAAATTTATCTTCGTTTAGCTGTTAAATAAAGATAAATTTATCTTCGTTTAGCTGTTAAATGAAGATAAATTTATCTTCGTTTAGCTGTTAAATGAAGATAAATTTATCTTCGTTTAGCTGTTAAATGAAGATAAATTTATCTTCGTTTAGCTGTTAAATGAAGATAAATTTATCTTCGTTTAGTTTAATGAGGATAAGTTAGAAATGTGGGAAGTAGTGTGTGGAGATGTGAAAGAAAAATCAAGGAATCAGTTTGATGACATTTTGACGAAAAGTGAACAAAAATTCGTTCATTTTGAAAAGATATACTGTTAATATAGAGTTTACTCATTACATTAACATTTGCCTTTTACTTTCTACTGGCCTTACAAAAAAAGATTCAGATTGCCTCTTTACTGTAGGATTCCTCCCCGAAGTTCTGGCTGTAATGCCCTCTTGCGCACACCCTACAGCTAGAGCAGCTGGCGAGTCGTCAGCAATTAACGCGCTGCACTAAAGTTTGCGATATTCTACCACTAGTTGAGACTAATTATTGAAGAAATTGAATCTAATTGAGTAAATATATCTAATTTTTATCATTTTCTGGTTAAGAACCGAACCCCCCCCCCCCCCCAAAAAAAAAGAAAAAAAAAGAAGAAGAAGTTTGCCAGTAATTTCTGGAGATCTACTCTTGACACTACACCATTTGACCCATATGGGACTTAACACTCATGGTATCGTGATAAACTTCATGCATGTTTTAAGACCTTTGGTCAGTTCACAGTTTGATACATTGACATATGAGATTTTCTTTAAAGTTATCAGTACTATGAATTTTCTCTTGAAATAATTTTAGATGTACATTTATTCTATTAAAGATATCACTGAATTAATATTTCATCTTGAACTAAATATGAAATAACAACATAACCACAGAACGAAGGAGGTGGGCGCAAAAAAAATGCTTTCGGGGACGGGAAACTAAGAATAATTTTAACTTGGTCTAAGAGAGGAAGACTGCAAACGCAGCAATGCCACTTGAAAAGAATATAGCTCTTCAAATGGTTCACGCATAATTGATTCCTTGTGTAGGTTAGCGAGGTAGTGAAAATATCATTATATTGACACTCGATTTCATTACTATTCGAGACATGACATTTTTCAATTTATTTCGCTTTTGGCGTACAGAATAACTGATACACAATGACAATATCTCTCTCCCTCCTTCAGCCATCCATCCAGTCATTCTTTTTCTCTCTGTATGTCTCCCGGCCCTTCTCTCTCTCTCTCTCTCTCTCTCTCACTTGATATTTTAATTTACCTCTTAACATTCCTTCTCTCACTCGCTCTAACCCACTCACTAATTCATTTCTGTTTTGCTCTCCCACTCGCTCATATTTGTTGTTTCTCCCTCTTTCTTATTGATGTTTTTTTTGCATTCACATCAAATGCTTCAACAAACTCATTCCTTTGACGCACACCGTCAGTGAATCCCTCTCTTCATTCGTTCCTATCCAGCTTATCGTGCACGTTGATGCCGGCGCACACCCCCGCCGCCACACCTCTCCCCCAAAAATACTTTAATGTGCAGTGAAAATTGTCTAAGGAACTTGCATTCATGGCAGTGGATGTGCCAATGTGGGCTGCACATAAATAATATAAATGCGCCCCTCATATACACACAGACACGCACATGCGGCCACACCCTTTCTTCTATCGTGTGCGTGTGTGCGTGTCTGTGTGTTTTGGAGGGGGTACACATTCCGGCTCGTGGATATGACTTCGATACTTGTCCTCCTTATAATGCTTATGATGTCGCTTGATGTTAAGCACATTTTCGGACAAACATTTGTATTTTTGTGCTCACAATTTGATAGAATGTAACAAATCCTGATTTGTATGTTTTTTTCAAATATGTTCCATCTCTGAATGTTCAGTTGACATGATTTTGTTCATGAGTTTGAGGTAATAAACCTGTCTAATAAACATTTAAAGTTGGATATATCACACATGTGTATTGCGCAATTAAACTGAAAGTGTGGTTTACTCTTATATGGATGTCATTAAAATCATGTAACGTTTTTTGTTTTACCACACCATAAATATGTCCATTTAAAACATATTTTCTTGACAAGATGTATGATATATAATATTAAACGACGCAAAGAAAAGAAATTATCAAACAATGTGATTGATAAGTCATTTCATGATATCCAAAACGAATGTTTGTTTTTTTTACCACGAGGCGCATTTTGAGTGTAAACACTGCACATGTTTCCGTATATGGCAATTGTCACATATAATTGCAGTAATAGTACATGGGCTGAAACTAACTGAAAAGGCATCCCCCCCCCCCTCCTGTTTTCAATGTTTTCTGTATATTTACCAGACAATATCGGTTGTTATCGTTCAGTTTTTATCTAGCTTTATGTCTCATGGTACTTTTGTGGGGAAAGCAATCTTATCAACATTTCTTGCAGAACTTTAGCAGCAAGCGTTCACCGTTAAATACAACCATGACGTGGCAATGTATTATTTCAGGTATGACTCATAATAATTCATTTCACAGTTGATTCCGCTTTGTTGATTTCACCGTTCGGAGTGAACGACGATGAGTTATTTTTCTTATTTGTTCATCGTCTCTAAAATGCATTTTGAAAATTTTGATGACAATAGACATTGCGGTACTATTTATAAGGAACCGTCACATGGCCGTCCAGGCGCGTACGCAAGGGGGTGGGGGGGGGGGGGTTGAACCCCCCTTAATTTTTTTCTGTGTGTATTTTGGAGCAAAACACCCCTCTTTGTCATTTTTTTTTTATTAAAAAAAGAAAAACAAGAAAAAATATATTATGCCAATGGCTGACCTAAAAAAGGTAAACTTACCCCCCCCCCCCCCCAACGGAACAAAATTTAATTTTTTCAAATTTCGAGACGAAACAAAAAAGTGTCCTCTTCCCCCCCCCCCCCCCCCCCCCCCCCTCCCCCCCGCTTATTCAGCAGCGGCCTGCTGAATCATTGCGATTTTTTGGGGGAGAAACAGAAAAAATTGTCCTCTTACGCCCCCCCCCCCCCACCCCCGCACCCCCTTGAACAAATCCTGCGTACGCTACTGTGGCCGTCACATGCCAGATAAATTCATCAGTACCATGCTTTATAGTATGAAAGAAAACTGAGTTTGAACCCTAGGCTATACCCCGCCCTCTCTCGCTCCCATCCTATAGTATAACCAGGGGGCGTTTCATGAAGCAATTAGTCGGTGGTTTTCACCCACAATGTTTTTGTCACCGATTATTTTCCAGGCCTCTGATTTGTCAAATTTAGTCGGCGCTGACAGTTGTCGGCGGACAAATGTTGATGAAACGCCCCCCCCCCCCAAGACGTGGCGATTTATTCTTTCATTTTGGACACACAATAAATAAAAATGATTCTATATATATATATATAGAGAGAGAGAGAGAGAGGGGGAGGGGGAACATTTTCGCAGTTATCGTTGTTCTTATTGAATGCTATTTGATTTATTTTTTGACAATAAACAACATTGTGTGACTATTTCATGGAAAATGACAAGACAATCTTATAGCAGATAAATTCATCATTATTACCAGGTTGAATAATTTTGAAAGGAAAAAGAATTCGGACCCCGAGCCATTAAGCCACCCTCCTCCCCCTCCCCCCTCTCTCTCTCTCTCTCTCTCAGTAAGGTCGAAGAAATATAAGTACCCTCTTGCCATCCCCTCCTTGATGCTATTATTTCACAATATTATCTAGCTTATTCTTATTATTATTCCTATTATTACCCCTTTAAAATAGGATGATAAGGTAAACACTCTTCAGGGCTACCTTCTGAAGATATAGCATGAGGTTAATATTTGGTGCAGAATAAACAGCAGTCTCTATTTTGGAAACCGATATTAATAACTGCAGTCGAAGTTAGAAGTCAAGTTTTGCTAATCGCCTAATCGCTACCGAAAAGGCTTGATGTCATGATGATATTCCAGTGAAATTAATCAAAATATTCCCCCTATATCACATCCACTGACAAATATATTTAAACTGTTAATATTAACTGGCAAGGTTCCAAATAAAATGCAAATTAGAAAGAGTACTCCTCTACTCAAAAGCGGGCGAACAAAGAAAAAATAACTGCATACCAATATCGGATTTACCAATTATAGGTTAAACAAATTGATAATTATCAGAACTTTCAAATGTAATGCCATCAACATGAATTTCGAAAGAAAAATTGTTCGAAATTGACTTTCAGCAACTTGATAAATAAAACTATGAAATCCAAGGATTTGATTTTGATTTGATTTGATTTATTTATTTCTGTTTGATTTTCTTTTTCTTTTGCATTTTTACAAATAAATAACAAAAAAATATTGCAAATTTACACATGACAAAAGAATTATGTAGAATAAAGTAAGGCTGGCTGTAACTAATCGAAAACATCAAACAGAAGGGTTGACAAAATAAGCAAAGCTTGATAGTATGACTACCCTCAAAGGATACATAATAATACAAATATGGGGGAACAAAATATTGGTAAAAGGGGAAGAAGACAGAAAAAAAGAAAAAAAGAAAGAAAGAGGGGATGCACATCAATATTCACAGACTTATGTGGTAGTTTGATTTCAATTTGATATATAAAGATTTATTAAAAAAAGAAAATGCAAATTTGAATATTGAGTGGCCAACATGGGATATAATAGAATGAGAAGACTCGCGAGGTTCGGACAGTATGAATGTGAATGTAAGATCAGCCAGCTGGTTTTAAACCTGGGCCTGTGAGTCGCAGCCTTGAAATGTTTGTATAGAAGACAGTGTTTATTCAGTATCCCAAGTATGCCACTCTTTATTCATACGTTTATTCATACCAGATCATGGAAGGTTATAATCAACGTTTCAATAGATGGAAGCAAAAAAAAAACCAGTACTGAAAATTACACTTCAATCTTCAACGATTACCAAAACAATTACACAGTTGATTATAATGTATACATATGTAAACTATGAAAATTTGGCATATGATGGTTACCTCTTGAATGGTTTACAGATCTATGTTTGTTGAATGTGGTCAAACGTTATCTGAAATGAAGAAGATACGGATGCGGTGTTCCACAAGAATCAGTGTAAGGTTTAACCCTGTTTTTATCCATATTAATGATCTGACATCAGCTTCTGATTATTTCAATGTATAGCTGTTTGCCCGATGATACAAACCTATTTCATAACTTCCCAGATATATAGGGCAAATTTAATGTAAATCAACTATACAAACACATACAGATAATACAAAAACCGGGGCATCGGAATCAAACTTATAACTGAATTAATGAAAGCTAATGTCAAGTTAATAAGAGGTAAGAGAAACAAACAAAAATAGGTATTAATGGTAAAGTGAAAATCGATGGAAAGGTAATTGAATAAGTTGATGTTGTCTTCTTTGTTGAGATTAGCATTGATATACATTTGACTATTCTAAAACATATATCTTAGAATAGTCATATTCGTTTCGTAAATCAGTGTATGGTAAAGAAAGTTGGAGTGTTATTTAGATTGCAAAATTATGATCGAAGGCGTACTTTGATATTATTATATGAGGCATTTATACAACCTCATATGCCACATAATATAATAGATAACTCTGAAATTATAGAGCGTAGCTATTCAATAAGATAAAAAGAAGGTCTTGAATGACATCTTCCAAAACTTAGAACGACAAATGGTAACTTTTCATTGTCTTTTGTGGTCACTGAATTGGAATAGATTACCTAGATTAACAGAATTGACAAGGTCTAGAAATAGTTTTGGGAGTTCTGTTGTAAACAAGACATTTGTTGAACAAATCATGAATTGTACACAAATGAAAATTGTCTGTATAATTTGTATGTATTAAAATTCGATTTCATATTATCAGTTTGTTTATTGCCCAATATCTCATGGTAATTTTTAGGGAAAAGCAATATTCGCGTTGTTGATGAATTTGAGCAACAATCGTTGGTAATTGCTGCTCTTTAATACGACCATGACGTGGCAATATATTCGTTCAGCTTGAACTCATAATAATTCGTGTCACAATAGATTCTGGTCTGTTGATTCTATTGTTAGGGGGATTTAGCCGAGAGCTAAAACGCATATTCTCACGATACCGACGATATTTCTTCATCGTCTCTTCAATACTTTTTGAATATTTGTATGACAATAAACGAGATTATGGTACCTGTTTGTATCGCAACATGGCAGATATTTGTTATCAGTACCAGGTTGAATAATTTGAAACGAAACTGAATTGAACCCGGACCATCCCCTACTCCCTCCCCCTCTCTCTCTCTCTCTCTTTCTCAATATAATCGGAGAAATGCACACGCCCTTTTGTTGGGTAGTGGAGTCCGCCCCCTACCCAACAACATTTGGGGCTACACCACTTATTTACACGTTTTTCTACCTTATCCCGGACATTAATCTTACAGATCCCAGATCTTACAATAAATATAAAACTGAAAACAGGGACGATGAAGTTAAAGGCCTCATTTTTTCAACGTTGTCCCAGGTTTGTAATTGACTAGTCTTTTGAAATGAACGATTAACCATAGTGAGTATGAAAACGTGATATTTGCAAGATAGAATTTTTGTATCAATTGAATTCAATTCAATTTCGGTTTTATTACAAATATACCAAATAAAAAGTCCAAAGACTAACAATAATTGGCTCACAATGTATCATATAAAAATGCATTAAAAACAGTAAATTTACAAATTCAGTAATAAGTTATAGTACATTGCTCACATCGTATCATATAAAAATGGATTAAAACAGTTGATTTAAAAATTCAGTAATAATTTAATGTACGAAAAAAAAGGGAACAATTGATTGTAAATTATATAATGGTGATAGTCAATTGTCAGTGAATTGAGAAGAAAGAAAAAAGAAAGAGTGAAAAGTGGAAGAGAGGGAGAGGGAAAGGATAAGGAGAAGAAAAAAAAGAAAGTTCAATTCATGACCAAAAAAAAGAAAGCAAATGAACGAGAATTGAGTTGATTCAGCTTAATGAAGCATTGTAAAAGTAAAATGCACATAATACGGAAATGCGCAGGTTTCCCTCGCGAGCTCAATCTGGGCTCGCCGTGGTACGAAAAAATAAGACGCAAACGGGTCTAACAAGATTTCAGTTGATTGAATTTAGCAAACAAACAAGAGAGGGAACTGTCGATTGTATGTAGCGCTGAGTTCTGCATCGTGGTAAAGACAAATCATTGGAGTATCAGTCGTGTACATATTAGTGATGAAATATTTTACACTATATCAGCATCAATAGTGTAAATATATATCTTCATTTGAAGGCGTTTCAAATATATTTTTATCCCTTGGGTTTATCGTCTTGATAATCGGCAAAGTGCCCATTCTCCCTTCTCATAAGTGCTCCTTTTCACCTCTGGTAAGAGCCCTATCTAAATTTGATAGGTGCCCCTATTAATTTGACAGTTCCCCCTTCCCCCTTCTCATACATGTACGTGCCCCTATTCAAATTTGATAGGTGCCACTTAACTTTGACAAGTGCTTCTCTGATTTTTAATAAATGCCCCTTTCCTTTTTATTGGTGCATCTTTCCGCTTCTAATGAGTGCCCTTTTACATATCTGAGTGCCTTTTTAGGCATGAAAAGTGCCCCTTTAATTTTGTAATAAATTTCCCTCACCCCTACTTTTAAGTGCACCATTTTAGGTTGGAGAAGTGGTTATGTTCACCTCTCTGATATATGTCCCGTTTACTTTGACACGTGTCCCTTTTCCTTTCTAAGTGGATTTCTCCTTCGATATAACTTGATAAGTGTACTTCCCTTTGTATTTCCCATTGTCGCCTAACAAATGAGTGCTTTTGGGGTCAGATAAAAAAAAGAGCCATATCTACTTTCAAAGAATTGGAGCAGATTTGTGTAGTATAATGAGCCATTTGTCTACCACCACGAAGGTAGGTAGTAGCCGAGGAGGTAGTAGGCTCAATGCTCCAAAAGTACGAACTGTGCCCCTGCTCGAATATGATAGTGCTCGTTTTCAACGCTATCAAATGTGCTTTCTCTACATAAGTCATATTGATATAAGAAGTGTGTCTTTTTTACACTTAATGTTTACCCTTTAAACTACTTGACATATTTCGAGGTTACCATTTGTAGGTGCCCCCTTCTTTTTGAAGAAAGTGCCTTTTTTGGTTGGTGCACCCCACTTTGAAAGACGCTCCGCTACCCCTGCAGTGCAAGTCATTGGAACTTCACGAATATTTTTCTCAATTATATTAATTCATGCGAGTGAGGCATTGTTAAATTTATATTTCATTTCCTCGATCTGATCGCGTTCAACTAGACTTGTTGACGCTGTATGTTAGTACTTCCTCGTAGGCTGCTTCGTGTCGGTCTCTTCGAAACAGGGAGTCAACTTTTGATAACTTTCATACTTTCTCAACTAAAGCAAGTTACATCGCATTTGGCGAATGAGCAGATTTCAATGCAAGCAACATCGGAAACTTCAGAATTTGGCTGGAATTGTGATTCGAAAGACTCTTGTTTAAGTTTTGTATATTCTCACAGTTTACACCAGTTTGAGCCGTTTATAGAACGTCGTACGCGTTGAGCAGGGTTTTAGTACACGGACTATTATTACGGACAACATCCTTAGAAGTCGTAACCCGCTGTTTTTATTTTAATTATTGCTCAGGTATTTTTCCATCGAATCATTTCATCGTGTACCTAATCTAAAAGCATATGAATGACGTCATTGACCTGCACTAAATGTCCTACTGATTGATTATATACACTAAGTGAGTAGTTCAAACTGTTTTTTATATGATATATATTTTTAGATATCATGAGTGCCTATTTGTACCTCAATCTAGAGGGCTTTGTTAGTGTTAGTTAATGTGTGTGCGTTAATGTCAGTGTGGGTTTATACATACGGTTTTGGAGGCGGTTGTGTTTCCATGAATGTGATGAAATTAAAGCATAACAATTCAGAGCAAAGTAAGGAAAAAAAATCGTTCCTTATGTCAAATACAGTCATGTAAAGTTCTCAAGTGTGTATGTTTTGCGGTGTTTATTGTTACAATTGAGATTGTGTGAAAGTATGTATTATAGAAAAAGTAATACATTATCTGCACTCTGGACCATTCAATGCCAAACGGTAGGCAAACATATACAGTTACTCATCACAATAACACTCGCCACCTAGTTTCTATACCCTAACATAAAAAGCAAGTGACTTGGAAACGGAGAACTACCCCGAATTTACATTTCATCTTGAATTTTTGAAAAAAATTGTCAGTCATCGTACCAAACATAGTCTTTAATAAATTCATAACCAAAATATATTAAATGTAGTATGCCCCCAAAATATAGAAAATTAAGCTGTTAATTACTACGATTGGTTTGCCAGATTCACAAATAATGAAGTTGCATCGTGTTCGGAGTGCCTCTGCAAGACTTGTGTTCATTGCTATTCCTCAAATGTCCCCATATTACACCCGTTTTCATTAGGTGACATTGGTTGCCAGTGAAGCATATAATTGCATGAGATAATTTTGCTTGTTTAAAACCCTCAAATTATTTGTCAGAAATACTTTCGATATAATCACATCCATATTAAAATAAGTTACGGAATGCTCAGGACAAGTTGTTTCTAAGGCTATACCTCAAATTAAAGTAACTCTTCGTGATTGCGCTTTCAGTCGTGCTGCCCCAAAGCTTTGAAACCACCTAAACCATGACCTAAGAAAAACATCATGTGATGCCATCTTCAAAGTAGTTTGTTAGAGACCCTTTTGTTTTCAGAAGCATTTAAGAAATGTATGATTGTGTGTCAGTAGAATAGCATTGTTGAGACATTCTTCCCCCCACTTCATTTTTTTTTATAACAGCGCTGTGTCGAGTAGAATAGATAGCCCCTGGACTTCCACCCCCGGATAACCACCCCAAGTGAACTACCCCCTAGAACAACTACCCCCTAGGACAATTACCCCTAGGGCAACCACCCTCTATGACGACTACCCCCCTGGGAAAACTACCTCCGGACAACTACCTCCTAGGTTAGTTGTCCGGGGTAGTTGTCCTAGAGGATGGTTGTCGTAGGGGGTAGTTGTCTGGGGGTAGTTGTCCGGGGGAAGTTGTCCTAGGGGCTAGTTCTCCGGGGGGTGGTTGTCCAGGGGGTAGTTGTCCTAGGGGTAGTTGACCCAGGGGTACTTGTATGGGGGTAGTTGTCCGGGTGGTAGTTGTCCAGGGGGTAGTCGTCCTAGAGGGTGGTTGTCCTAGGGGGTAATTTCCTAGGGGGTAATTGTCCTAGGGGGTAGTTGTCCTAGGGGGTAGTTGACTGGGGGTGATTATCCGGGCGGGTGGATGTCCAGGGAGTAGGTGTCCGGATACGGATACAAAGTTATAATTGATCCGAATCTCGTCACGTGATATCGATTATGAGGTTCGTAATTAGCATATTTCACTCATGGTCATTTTTTGATGCAATATTGACCACCCGGTCAAATTGGTTTATTTTGGTTTAATACCGTATCGAAGCAAACCTGCAACAACCGGCTAAGCAGGGAGGGGTGGGTAGTATAATGTTCCGGGTATAATGTAGGGTTCCTCCCCGAAGCTCTGGCCGTATTGCCCTCTTGCGCACACCCTACAGCTGCAGCAAATGGCGAGTCGTCAGCAACGCGCTGCATTAACATTTGCGATATTCTACCCTTGTTAAGACTTATTATGGAGGTTATTCAGGCTAATTAAGCTCACATTCCTTGTTTATATCATTGTCTGGTTTAAAAAAAAACGACATTTAAGACCGAAATTCCCTCCCCCTGTCTAAACAAAAACTATAAACAGGATTCAGTTCCGAAACCGTTAGTAATTTCAGGATATCTACTTGACACTATCGTATTTGACACAGATGGGACTGACCACTCACGATTACGTGATAAACTTCATGCATGCTTTGAGACTTAGATTTATTTCCTCGTTAAAAACACTTTAAAATGGTAGTTTGATACATTAAATGAAATACGAGATATTTTTTGCTAGATTGTCAGTACTAGGCCTTTGTCTTATTTCAGATCTACATCTTAGATATTGCCAAATTAATATTTTTAACATAAAGTAAAATTATAAAATAACAAGAAACCACAAAATGAAGGAGGCGGGCACCAAAAGAACAATTTAAAAGGTACAATTAATCTCTCTTTCTCTCTCTCTTTCTCTCTCTCTCTCTCTCTATCTCTCTCCATCCTTCAGGCATCCATTCAGTCATTTTCTTTCTCTCTGTCTCACTCCCGGCCCTTCTCTCTTTCTCTCTCTCTCTCTTTCTCTCTCACTTAATATATCAATTTCCCTCTCAGTAAACCTGTTTATCCCTCTCTCTCACACACACATTCACACAAAGACTATATCATTTACTCACTGTCTCGCCCTCGCCCACTCACTCATTCATTTGTCCCGCTCTCCCACACTCACTCATTCAATTTGTTACTCCTCTCTCTCTCTCTCTCAATTGATCTCTTTCTTTTGTTTATATATACCTACTAATTTAAGAAACTCCCGCTTCACTCTTTTTCTCCCTCTATCTCTCTCTCTTCCATTGATGCACACTCTCAGTTAATCTCTCTCTCTTTACTCCCCTACCCAGCATATTGTGCATGCTGCCGGCGTACATACCCGCCGCCCCAGCCAACCCCCCCTTCCCCCCCCCCCCCCCACCACCACCACCAACAAAAGAAGTTGGAAATGCAGCGCAAATGATCTACGGAAATTGCAGTCATAGCAGTGGTTGTGCCAATTTTTCCTCCCAAAAGGAATAATAATGAATCCCTCACATCTATATTGACACGCACACACGCCCACACCTTCGTTTGTGTTTGTGAATGTGCGAGGGGGGTGGGGGTACACCTTTCGTTTATCTAAATTATTATGACTATGAGACTTTCCCTTCTTTGAAGTTTGAAACGAAAATCAATTTCTTGTTAAAAAAAAACGTCCTCCCTCTCAAATTTGTCAGGGGGGGGGGGGAGGAATCGTCCCCCGAAAAATTTGAAAGAGTGCCCCCCCCCCCCCCACACACCAAAAAAAAAAAAAAAAAAACGTTCAGCAAATACTGACTAAAGCCGACTTTTAGGCTCTAGAGGGCCCAAAATTGCAGCGGTTAGACTAATAAAAATGCAAAAATCTCCTCGCTTGGTCGCTAACCTCCCTCAAGGAGGCGCGATAGCTTAGTCGGTAGAGCAGTGGTCTCGTAATCCGGTGACCCGGGTTCGAAACCAAGGCGATCCTCATTACCAGTCGGTTTTTTGGTTGCTTACTAAAATTTATTGCTTTCTTAGCTGTCAGGTAAAATAACCACCACTATCTGTCATAATATCCTTAGAAATGTATAGATAGTGCTACAAAAATGAATATTCCGCTTGCTCTTTTCAGTAAGGAGTCACTGTACTACAACATCTATCTATAGTTGCCAGGCTAATCTTTGCCATTTCAACTCCCATAGCGATATCAATATACACGTACATGATGACAGAGGCCTAATGTGGGAAATAGAAATCTCATCCATGCCCAAGCTCCCTGCTGACTAAAATTCACGTACTAAACTGATATTTTGTAATTACCGGCAAAGTAATTAAAAAGGTATATTGCTTGGTTTTATACTACAGTTTTCCTAAGAAAAGTAATTTTTTGATACAACACAACTTCAAAAACCAGTGAGGGGGTGGGCACTGCCGTCACCTCCGCCCCTCTCGTTCCCTATGATCCCTCGTCCATCGCACTGGCGTACTGATTGGGGGCTTGGGGCAGTTGCCCTCCCCCAATACAATTCTAACGTTTTTTCTCACTTTTGTGTAAATTATATTTTGTTATGCGTCGATGTAAAATGACAAATTCTCTAATTTACAGTCAGGCAAAAAAAAAGAAGGTTATTAAAGATAAACTTGAGTTCTGGTAATGCGATTGCGTTGTGAAAGAAAAGGTGTGGAATGGATCAGAAAAGTTGATCATATAGCATGTAAGTAATGGTGTGTAATGCAAGGTTCTGGAGTCATCAAAATCATCATAAATTTGGCAGAGTCTTGGTAAAGTAACAATCACTTACACAGAAAGATGTATATGGGACAACACACATGGTGTCGGGGCTAGTACTACCCTGATTTCCTTATCTTTCTATGCTCATTACTCAGCCAGTATACATTTTCTACCAAATTGTTTGGCACATGACATTTATTTGTAATCTTGAACATTCAGTGTAAGTTTCGTTAGATTCTGTGAGAATTCATTTTCTTTTTTTTACCAGAACTCAAGTTTATCTTTAAGAAGTCTACATGTCAGGGTCCACGGATTGGCGGGGTTCGGTGGCTCGAGCCATCCCGACCCCCTCATTAAAAAAAAAAGGATGTTGAAGAGAAGAAGAAAGAAAGAAAGAAAGAATAGTGACCTGCCAGTGTCACAAATGAGGTATCAAATATGCTCATCTGACCGTAATTAAATATCTAACACGCCTGAGCGTGCGGGGTTTTCACCCCTTGGAACCCACAAGGGGCCATAAGGCGGACCCCTGGATGCTCATCTGTTCGTAATCAAATGCATAACACCCCTGAGGTTCCGGGGGCTTTGCCCCCTTGACCCCATCAAGGAACCTAAGGCAGACCCCTGGATGCTCATTTGACTGTAATTTAATACATAAAGCCCCTGAGCTTTAGGGTCTCCCCATTTGAACCCAACGCCAATTAGTGACCTGTCAGTGTCACAAATAAGGAATCAAAATATGCTCATCTGACCGTAATGAAATGCCTAAAACTCTGAGCTTGCGGAGGCTCCACCCCTTGACCCCAACCAGGGCTTTGACCCTGGACCCCATGTAAATTAAACGCTCCAGTCGCTTCATTCGCTACGCCCTATACCTCCAGTCATCATTAATAATAAAGCCCTTCCCCTACTTTGAAAACGTTCCGCGGGGCATGCATGTGACTTATAAGAGAGGTGGTAAGCGGCTAATTTTTCGTCTGCCCCCTCATTACGACACTGGTCCCCTCGCATTTCGTACCCCCGGTCATTAAAAGAAATCGCCGCTTCTAAATATCATGACGTACACAGATTTTGTATTACGGTGAATACAATATGCATTATATACCCAATATATTTCGTTATTTTCTTTGACTTGTATAGAGGAAAACGGTGGATATTTGACATGACCGGAAAAAGAGAAAAGAACTTGATATTACGTATCGGACTAATTGCATGAAAGGAACAAAGCAAACGTCGTGTACGTTTACTAGTCTCAAACGCATGAACATTTGAAAGACTATTTGAGTACTTTATCTCAACTCTGTGAATTATACCGATTTCTTTAAATGACTATGATTATTTCATAAGTATCTGTTTAACACGTGTTTGATCGCCTATTAACTCCTTGGTTTTATTTAAACACCGGGTTAATCCCTGTACTGCATTTTTCTTTTGCATTTACAGAACAATGGAGACTTTACCATGTTTACAGGAAGTCGAGATGAATCATCTTTCCGGAGAAATACCTCATACCAGTTACTCAAGACTGTGCATCGCTCTGGAGTATTCCTTTAGTCGGAATCAATCAATCCTCGCAAATCATCGAAATAACTTCAATGAGGCTATGGAGGAAATCCTGAATTTGTGGAAAAATAAACAAAGAGGCACAAGCCAATCACGATCAATCCTGGCGACGAAGCTTCATGATGTGGAGCTTGGTGGACTGGAGATAAATTATCCAGAGGTAAACAGTCGATTGCATGCTACTGATCGAACAATGTGTATTAAGTATGAATTGTATAAAGTTAAAGATAAATCATATCAGTGTGGCTTATCAAAATGAATTGATTGATTTCATTACAAATGAATAGTATTCGTATTGAAATATTAATGGGTGGATAAATAACATGATAAATAATTATGTTTCATTTGGTTGTAGGTGAATATCTACCAAACCAGCAGGACCTACATCAAGAAGAGGCCGCTCAAAGGCGAAAAAGCTCAGGTATGATTGCATTAATACCGTGATTCTTCTCGGTGGGAAAGGGGGGGGGGGATTCCAGAAGATATATAGAGCATATCCTCTACTCTATATTATTTAGAGGAGAACAGAGTATTAATGATACGTTAATGTCTAATTCGATCTATTGATGAATATGAAATTACTTATTTTTTATTCAATAAATATGAATCTATCTTTTGTTTTGAGGAATTTAAAGTTGATAATGTCTTTAAAAAACTGAGTATTCTTCCTAAAAATATCTATCAAATAATTCTGTACTAAGGAAATATACAGAACTAAAGGTCGCTTAACACGCTTATTGGACATTAATGAATTCACTTTTGTGTTCTGTAAAGTATTATTGCAGAATATGTAGTAATATATAACGAAATTGAATTCGAAACAAAAATGCTTTCTGTCTGATCTTTAGCATAATTTTTTCCCTCCTATGCAGTCGACTTCTTATGGATCCCAATTTAAAGCTTGCGACATTTTCCTGAATCTTAATTCTGAAGCCCAGAATTTTACCTTCAGACCTTCTGTGTGCCCATGCATTGAGCCATAATGCATGGCCGTCCAGAGGATTTTTTAATGTTGGGGACCGGGGTAAAATGCAATAAATTATTGAATATTTATTGCATTTTCTGTTTATTTTTTAATTTATGGAAACTGCCCCCTACCCTAGCCCCCGCTACGTACAGTCATGGTTCAGTGACAAAGCAATGGCCTCGTAACTGTGAGGCCCCAGGGTCAACACCGTGTCGATGTGCTATATTAGTGCCCTTTTGTGAGGCATTAATCCTCATTACTGTCATTTATGACTTAAGGGCATAGGTCCCCTAGTTGATAAACATAGTAGCATAATATACATGCTTTAGCAGTCACGCAAAACACATATTGGCAAATTATTATTCAATAAAATCTGAGACTGTATACTATTATCTAGATCTAGTATTTTTAAATTATTTTTAAAATAATTCCATACATTTGGATAAAAAAAAATATTCCACCGTTATGAGCAACAGTGTACATCTTGATAATATGTAAGTTTTTGTTTCGTCTTTTGCACTTACAGATATTCCAGATATCTACAATGAGAAGATCTCGGAATCCTTGACTGTTCAGCAATGTCGCGAAAAGTTGGAAAATAAGTACCGAGATCAGCTGTGCAAAATTCAATGAAGCCGTGGGATCACACTGATTATGTAGAGTTCAAGGATATGCACACGATTGTCACAGTGGTGAAGAAGGACGCTGATGGACGAGACACGAAAAAGAAGGAAATACTCAAGGATTCTGTTGCTGAAATATTTTCAAACGAAAGTAAACGGCAGACTGCCAGCTCGAATCCTCATTTCGGCCCCGGCTGGAAGAGGGAAGACCACGGCTGTTGCTAAGATGGCTTACGACTGGGTTCATAGAGAAGAGGGGTCAGCATTAGAACACCTGCCTCTTCTATTTGTTGTAAAATTTCGAAACACAATCAGCTTACATCGATCGGAGAAGCCATCAAATCCAGCTTTTAGGTGATGTCGATGATCTCACACCAGAGGGTCTGGAGAGTTTCATCAGAAAGAATCAGGGAATCTGTCATATCATACTAGACGGGCTAGATGAGTATGCCGGTATTTCTTCTTCAGAAGGAAGCTCAAGCAGCAACATTGTCAGTGTCATCCGCTTGGAGGAATTTCCTCAGTGTCGAGTCCTTGTAACAACGCGCCCTCACCTAGAGAACTTCTTCAACCAAGCGGAACTTTCAAGGGTATACACAAAGATGTGGATCGAAGGATTTCAAGAGAAAGCTCTCGAGAGTACGTTGACAAGTTCTTCGCTTCGACTTCGAGTCCTTATAGTGGGGTCGGTCTGAAGGTTTACCTTGATGAACAACCACTGATTGATGAACTTGTTAAAACACCTTTATTTTGTCTCATGGTCTGTCACTTATGGAGCGAGGGGATGTTGAACACTGAAACTACAACTCAAACAGAACTATTAGATAGTGTGAATGATTTTCTGATGCACCATGCCAATGCCAGATCAAAATCAAAAGACAAAAAAACAAAAGACAAAATAACAAAAGAAGAACTAATCAAAATCATTCGTGCACTGGGTAAGGTTGCTTTAGATGGTCTAATCGACGATTCTAAAAAAATAAGTTTTACGCCCCATGATTTCCGAAAAGTTCCTGCTATCCTTGATAGGGCATGTGATCTTGGGATATTATCCAACATGACGGTTCCAACGACAAGGCTCCCACGATCCGACGAGACCACTTCCACGACCATTGAGTTTTATCACAAACTCGTTCAGGAACACTCGGCTGGAAAATACCTCGCTGCTAAAACGAAGAAATATATGTTACGACTTAAGATTTCTAAGTTGGACAAACTGCTGCGAAACATCAAAGCAAACATCGGTGACTATGAGAATCTCATCCGATTTGCTGCTGGCACAGATAACAGCCTTTGCATACGAATAATGGAGGCTCTCCTTTCCAACCGCTTTTTGGATGAGAGCGAGCGATATCGCATTCTTATTGACTGCTCATCAGAGACCAAGGGTACTGAAGGAAGCGTGTCTTCGTTGGTTCAAAGATGTGTGAATGCAGAGAGTATTGTTCTAAAGTCACCGACTGTCTACACCGTCGTTGGGATGCAAAATCTTCCACAGCAACTTAAACGTCAGGTATGCACATTTTGATTTCACAAAATATGCTTACAATAATCATTTCATAAAGCTTGTTTGAATTTTCATTCTCTGCTGCAACTAAGAGCTAATATATTTGTGTAAATTTATTCTTATTCATAATTAACTGCATCGTAATAAATCATACTGCATGATACAATGATCAATACGTATGTTTATCATTCTATGTTTGCCCAACGACGGCCTCAAACAAGGTAGGCCTACTACATAACAGAAATAAAAAACAATAAATTGAAACGAAATGATAACAAAGGTCCTAGGGTCTAGTCATTTAGAGAAAAGACGAGGGACAGTCAATATATGCATGTAACTTACGTCAAACATAGGAGCCGTTTATTCAACATGACAGATAATAAATGTTTTACTTATTAATGTAAATGAGTTTGGAGGGAGCTCCATTACTTACCGGATAATATTCTGAGAAAAGATCAAGCTATACAGTCTTGATTTAATGATTACCGCAAAAAGAAAAAAAGAGATCAACTAATTAATGTCATTTAATTCGTATAATCTGTCACTAAACTCTCTTTTGTTTTAATCTATCTATCTTTCTATTTTTACACTAGGTTATGACTATAAAGTTCGAGGGATCTACTTTAACTACCGACGTGACGAGTGGACTATGGTCCTGCCTGGAATCATTTTCGATGCTACGTACTCTGACCATCTCAGACTCCTCTCTCAGTTTCCACCCATCTACCCATGAGCTTCCATCCGTCGAAAAGCTATCAGCCGAGGGAGTGACGTCACAAAGCTACGAAGGTCTGCTCTCATCGCTCCCTGGCTTGATACATATCGATATCACTATTGATGATGCAGAGAAAGACATACCTCAGATCACGGCTTGTCTTCGTCGGACCGGAGGACAGCAGCTCACACACATCGACCTTACAGCACCGCCATCACTCCCATCAGAGAAGCAGAGTGTATCGAGAGAGACGGTTAGAGAACTGGGTCTTCTGATCAGAGAACAAACCAAGGACCTGCAGCGGCTTTGTCTGTCCGGAGTGAAGTGCTTGGACGAAGAAGACTTGGTTGAACTTGTCGAGTCGTCAACTTTGAAAGCATTGGATAGTCTGCATTTACAGTGAGTTCGAGTAGATGTTCATACATTTATCAATGAAATTAAAGTAGACAAAATCAAACAGGAAGTCTAACTGTAAACTATTTAAGGCGAATAATAGTTTTGTTTTTGTGTGCTTTTGTTTCATCAAATTGTGTGTTAACATCTTTGCACGTATTACGAACGATCAATTCAAGATCCGTAAAATTAAACACACTACACAAACTGCTGGAAATTACAAATATATTTGAAATTGGTAAGATGAAACATAGACCTACCACCTGAAAGGAGGGGGCATGCAAATACTATCAAATATTCACTGCGATAATTTTCCATTGGAATTCTCTTATCCACCCCAGCTCGCAGGATTTGTGTATTGTGGGGGTCTTGGAGTATCATTATTATATTGTTCTCATATCCCTACTTATTTGCATCCCATACTGACCATGTAAACATTTACACATTTGTAGGCAGTTATTTTCTTTCAACTCGCATTTGCCATGGTACTATTCACAACGCCTGCCATTGTTTGTCATGCTATATTTCTTTAAAGTCTTATTGATCTCTTTATTATACTTATGAATATATATTATATACATGTATATTCAACTCACTAGGACCTTCTGCATGTTTGTATCAAACGGTACTCACAGGCCGTGTGCGATATATCATGAATCCCCAAACAGGCGCGTACGCAGGGGGGGGGGGGGGGGGGGGGGTTAAACCCCCATTACATGTGTTAAAGTTTAAACAAACAAAAATCGGCGCGATTTCAAATTTTAAAACCCTCCCCTTGAAAAGAATCATGCATACGCCACTGCCCCCAACACAATTCCCATAGTTTTTGTGTTGTTTTTCTTGTCTTCGCTTTCAACTCTCTTTGTCAATTACTATAGATCTCTTGATGGCAGATGTTTCGAATACGATCGAGAATCGGGTTTCCAGGTAAGCAAATATCTTAAACTAATAATATACGAGTACAAATATTTAGGAAAGAAATTTAATATTTGCGCCTGACGGGAAAACGCAAATATTATTTTTGTTTAAGTTAAACAATCACAAAAATAGCTCTTACAGATACAAAAGTGTGATCAGGCCACAGCTAGTCACGTGATATCGATGGTGAGGAATGTAATTGGCATATTATTTCTTTTCCAGTCAGTTGTCGATGGTTATATTGAACATTATGGTCAAATTAGTGTATGTTTTGCGTCATATACCCTATCCAAACAACCCTATACGCGTACCCATTGTTTGCAATGCCACAGCAGCGCCCATTTGACACTAAGGCTGGACGGCTCGAGAAAAAAACCAACAATGCATGAAATGATAATTACCATTAATTTCTGTTACAGAAGTGTAATCAGGGCTTTATTATACTAATTGAATAAAAGAATACACTAGACAAAAAATATATAAAATCACAAGTGATCGAGTTATATTTTTCCGCGTTATTATATTCCCGAGATCGCTGCGCGCCCTACCAGTCATGTATACTGAAATCATCATTATTTATTTAATGTCCACCGTTAAGCTTTACTCCAAAAAGGGGGGGGGGGGTCTCATTATGTAGGCCTACCCGGTTTTGCATTATAGCATTAACGTGAAGGTAAAAATCTAGTCTCTCTGTGTTATCCATCCTGCAGGTTAAGAAATGTCGGCTACCTACTGAGATGACTGCCAGAATGTGGTCCTGTCTCAGATCTTTAGCCTCACTGAACCATCTCACCATCTCAGACTCCTCTTTCAGTTTTACTCCATCTACCCATGAGCTTCCATCCGTCACAGAGCTATCAGCCGAGAGAGTGACGTCACAAAGCTATGAAGGTCTGCTCTCATCGCTACCTGGCTTGAGAGATATCGATATCACTATCGATGATGCAGAGAGAGACATACCTCAGATCACGGCTGTCTTCGTCGGACCGGAGGACAGCAGCTCACACACATCGACCTTACAGCACCGCCATCACTCCCATCAGAGAAGAGCAGAGTATCGAGAGAGACGATGAGAGGACTGGGTCTACTGATCAGAGAACAAACCAAGAACCTGCAGCAGCTAGAACTGTACTGGGTTAAGTGCACAGATGAGAAGACTTGGTTTACCTCATCGAGTGCTGCAGACATGTGAAGACGATGTCATACGTGGGGTAGGTTCTTGTTCAAATCTAGTATTAGAAAATTCTAAATATATTAAAATCCTACTAGATTATTCTATTCAGTTACTCTGCAGTAGTAAAGCATAATGATACGAATGCGTGAAGAGATGCAAAGGTTAAAACGTAGGTGTAATTTCCAAGTCTTTGACTGAAAGTTAAGATGGGTTTTGTTTGATTATCGCTCTCAATTCTTATTTTTATAATTTTTAAGTAGACTAGGGTCTAGTCACTAGCAATGAAAATAATTTGAATGCTTGTATTGAAAATCCAAAATTGTAATAGATCTAGATCTAGAGAGCTAGGTCTAGAAAATATGCAGTTGAATGTATTATTAAGATTATGCACCGTCGGAAGCTAAATTAATGTAGACCTCTAAGTCCATGTCCCGGGTCCATGTTGACTTAAAATACAAACCATAGATTTTCTATCCTTATAAAATTAATTATCATTATCATGAATTATTATTATTATTATAATTATTACGATTATATCGTAGCATTCTAGACCATAATTCGACT
>JAVYIG010011032.1:0-63989 GCA_035222895.1 Strongylocentrotus droebachiensis
GATTTATTCTTTGTTAATTGGTCCTTTCTTCTGGGTACTTTGTCTATTTTGCTCTGTCCTTTGTTTGTTTGTATGCTTCTTTGTTTGTTTGTATGCATCTTTGTTTGTTTTTGTGACTGTTGATATTGGCCCCTTTGGCGCTCCATATTAATTTAACTGTGAGGTGCATTTGAAGGCGCCGATTTGTGCTTGTGAACTTGTCACAAATAATAGTAACAATGTCGTTTTTAGAAGAATGTGTAAGATCATTAATGTAAATTAAAAACAGTAGAGGACCTAGGAAAGAACCTTGTGGTATGACCTGTATAAAAGTTGGATGAATTATTGTTATAAACTGCACTTTCAAACCAAGATGAAAGACAAATTGGAGTGTTGTTCTAGTTTCGGAGTGGTGAGTCAACACACAGATTACTGAGCTGGGAGACATTGCCAGGCATAGTGCCAGGTGGAGGGGCATAAATCGAAACTTTAAAAAAAAAAAAAAATTAAAAAAAAAAAAAAAAAAAAAAAAAAATTAAAAAAAAAAAAAAAAACGGGAAAACGAAACCGTCCAATTGAAAACGGAATCCGCCATGGGCGGTCGGATACCGGACGGTTAAACGTTTGACTACAGCACTAATTAGAACATGACTTATTAGGTGGTCTATCCGACAGACACCTATTGAATTCGTCAGAATTTTCTTTCTTCATTCTTCAATCTTTATTCTTTATTAGGTGGTCTGTCAACGACAGATCACCTAATAATTTTGTCAGAATTTTCTTTCTTTATTATTCTTTATTCTTTATTAGGTGGTCTGTCGGTCGTCTGCGACATATCAAACATAGTTTTCGTCAGAATTTTCTTTCTTATTAGGTTTTGAATTTATAATTTGAATTTATTAACAACACATCACAATAATGACAGTACATATGAAAAATCAAACACTGCAAAAAATAATACTGATACATGTATACATAACATAAGAGTAATGTCGTTTGAGAAGTAATGGTTTTAAAACGATGTTTAGACATACATCTGCATACTATTAAATGTACAAAAGATATATACATCAATATGTGTATTACTATATTTAGGTGAAGTTGTTAATGGGAACTAGAAGTTAGCACAAGTGCTAGTCGAGTCTAGATCCATTCTTCGGCAAGATTTGTTTCTGTTAATTTGTTTATACATATGAATGTAAAACTTGTTTGTTTTGTATTTACATAATTTTATACAACAAAATAATACAGTATCATGTAACTTTTTTACATACTCAAATGAAAAAAGAAAAAGAAAAAAATGTAAGTGTTAAAGGTAAAGACCAGTTATGGTCATGCGATTGCATTGTGAAAGAAACGTTGTGGAATCGATCAGAAAAGGTTGATCATCTAGCATATAAGTATTGGTGTGTACTGCAAGGTTCTGGAATCTTCAAAATGATAAGAAATATGGCCCAGTCTTCGTAAAGTTACAAGCACTGTACACAAAAATATGTATATGGGACTATACGCACACGTGCGCGACACGTGCGTTTATCTCTCACAGTCCAATAGATAAACTAATTTACCAAAGATATCAATTAGTAGGCGGTTTCTCGGCAAAAATGTTATCATCATGTATTAGTCAAAACATATTCTTTCACATGATTGGTAATAAGAGCTTCCATTTCATTTTTTTGAAATTGGGGCGTTTCCAATACTGGTCTTTACCTTTAAAGCATTATAATGAAAGAAGACAAATCTTTGAACAAATAAAATCATCAATGTGTTAAAAAAAATGAAAAGGATGTATCAATAAAAAATAATATCATACAGATGTGCGTAACCTGTGAATCCTGTGAAAGCTTAACCCTAATAAGGCCGGGGGGGGGGGGTGGGCATTATGGCCATTATGCCCCCCCCCCCCCTCCACGATTTTCCCGATTGCTCAGGAACGCATATGAATGGCGCCCCGCCGCTCGCTGACTTTTTTTTTTCGAGTCTTGCGCAACTTTTAAAAGAATTTTTTGAAAATCGGACCTACGGTTACAAGGTCACGTGACCTTTTGTCTTTGCATATCAGCCCGAAAATCGCTCATTTTCGTGATTTGTGTACAAAACATATGGAAAAGTCATTTTTCCTAAAAACAGATCAAACATGGGTTATTGGGTCTTGTTTAAAATTTAGGTGGTTGTTTTGGGAGTCAAAATAGTTGAATTGTAGTAAGAAATGAAATAAAACAACAACAAAAATAAAATACATAAGTTAAAAAAAAACAATGAAATACATAAGACATTATCAAAACAGGGGATAACATAAGGAATAAGCTGGCTCTTCCACATTTTTTTGTCGTATTATTATTCAGAATGGTCTAATGAATAAATGTAGTGAAAAAGAATGCTTAAATATGAATAATATATGATTTATGGGTAAAAATGTCATTTTTATGACTTTATTTGCATAAATTACCATAAATATGCAAATGAGTAAATTTTTCAAAAAATTGAAATTATCATATTATTTTATACACTTCACTTGACATGCATGCAAATTTTCGCGGCGATCGGCCGCTTTGCGGCCGGGATCTTAAGGGGGCCATAATGGCCCCCCCGGCCGTACTAAGACCTCAAATAGCCCGGCCTTTTTAGGGTTAAGGCAGCAAGTGTATACATATATAAAAAGGAAAAACCAAGGGGGATGGGATTGAGCCCACGTCATTTACAAAGAAGGTAGGTGGAAATATGTCTCCGAAAAGATAGCCTCGATGGTTTTAATCTTATTTCATCTGGGAGATCATTCCACAGCATTGTTCCTACAAACGAAATACAAAATTGCCCTTGCGTTGTCTTGCATTTTGGTTGATAGAGTAAGCCACTTTCTTTTCTCCTAGTTGCATATCTGTGCTGTTTCATCTGACAATAATCCACTAAAAAAGTGTGGTAAAACACCTTTTTACCAAATCGTATATAAATGTTGGTACAAGAAGTTTATGAAGTTGACAAATATTTAAAATGTTTAGACTTTGAAAAAGAGGTTTGGAGTCTGTTCTAAGTGGACCGAATGTAATTGCTCTCATTGCCATTTTTTGACTTAAATATATACAATTTAGATTACTTTTGTACGTGCTCCCCCATACTACTCCATAAGAGAGGTGAGGCTGTATAAAAGCTTTATATAATATTAACACAAGTATATTCTTGGGAACAAAATGTCTCAGTTTAAACACAATACTACTTTCTTTCTTATGCATTTGTTTATTGTCTGAATATGTTCTTTCCATGAAAGGTGATAATCAATTTCAATTCCTACAAATGATGCAACGGATACCTCTTTCATATCTGATCTTGATATTCTCACAGATCTTTTTTTGTCTATTGACCTACCTTTGGATTTCATAATCATATAGTTTGTTTTCTGTAGGTTAATTGTGACTTCATTTGCATCACACCATTCGTGCACCTTCATTAAATTTTCACTTACAATTTCTAAATCAATTTATTTTTGTCTATGATTAAAAGTATGAAAGACATTTGAGTCATCAGCAAATAATCTGAAATTGAAAAAGTTTGTGGAGTTAGCTAAGTCATTTATATGTAGTGAAAATAAGGTTGTTCGAAGAACGGAGCCTTGAGGGACACCACGTGTTATATTCAATTTCAAAGACATTTTGTCTTTATATTGTATAAACTGTGGTCGTTTACACAAATAATCTTCAAACCATTGCAAGGCTAATCCATAGTGTGAAATCTTTTTGAGGAGAATGCTGTGGTTTATAGTATCAAATGCCTTTTCAAAGTCAATAGAGATGCCAACTTTTGTTCTACCTTCATCAAAGTATTTCAATAGTGTATTTGTAAGATTAATCAAAGATTATTTAGTGCTATGTTTCTTACGGAAACCATACTGGTGTTGAAACAAGATATTATTTGCTTCCAAATAGTCAATTACACGATTATTTATTATCTTCTCAAAGATTTGACCCAGTATAGGTAACTGAAATAGGTCTGTATTACCAGCTAGATCTTTTTGCCCCTTTTTATAAATAGGTGTCACTTTTGCTACTTTCAGAGCGTCTGGAAATTTACCTTTATCTATGGAAAGGTTGAACATATATGTTAATGAGCTTGAAATGTATAGGGCAGCATCCCTCAACAATCTTGCATGCAAATTATCATATCCACATGCTTTTTTTAAAATCTAAAGTATGTAAGTGGCATTTCAATTCATTCTCTGTTATTGGTTTTTGTGAGTTGTTGTGAGTGAATAGTGAGTTTTCTGTTCTATATCCTAAATATTCTGTAAAGTCAGCTTCAGCTTTGCCAGCTTTAGACCTATGTTTACAAAAAGTTGTTAAATTCGTTAGCTATTTCATTGTCAGATGTTATAACTCTATTTTCCTCCACCACCTGAACTTGCTCATTTCTCTACATTAGGCACTTTATTTTTGAAATTTCCACCACTCAACAACTCGTTGATTTTGTCCACGTTTTACGACTATCATTCTTATTAGAAGAGGTTACTATAATATTGTCTCTTTGCATTTCGTAGAACTGTAGTTAGAACATTTCTATACCTCTTGTATTCTTCCTCATCTTGCTGTTGAAATTTTGATGCCTTTGGTTTAGAATACAACTTGTGTTTCTTCTTGACTGGTTTTAAAATAGCATTAGTCATCTCGGTTTTCTCCCACTATTTTCCTCCTTTTTAAGGTTCTTCGAAGTTGATGACATTATTGGTGCATGCTTGTCACAGACTTGCGTATGACTCATAATTTTGTACAACCACTCATATTGTTCCAATCAATTTCACCTAGATCATCATGAAATTTATTAATATCATAATTTATGAAGGTACGAAACACAGACTCTTTGTGGCTGGTTCTACATGCCTTCCTAAGATGCTCAAATGCAACAAAGATAGGGAAATGATCTGATATATCAGTTTCTATAACTCCAGCATGAATAGAAGAAATTGTTACATTAGTGTACACATGGTCAATACGAGAGGAAGTTGTTTGTTACTCTTGTTGGTGCAGTGATTAGTTGCTGCATACCCAAACATTGTAAAGTACATTGTGTAGTACATTAATGTTAAAACTATACTTTTGCTATATCAATTTTTAGGTGGTCTGTCGTAGACAGATGACCTCTTAATTTCGTCAGAATTTTCTTTCTTTATTATTATTTTTCATTTATCAGGTGGGCTGTATATCGTACAGACCACCTTATAATTTCGTTAGAATTGCCTTTATATATTTACTATTATCAGGTGGGCTGTACTATCGTACAGACCACCTTATAATTTCGTTAGAATTGCCTTTATTTATTTATTTATTATCAGGTGGGCTGTATATCGTACAGATCACCTTATAATTTTGTTAGAATTGCCTTTATTATTTATTTATTTTTCTTATTTCGACGCACTTTTTTGTGTGCAAGATAATTTGAAAATGGCTCAATCATATGTCTTAAAATTTGGCACACAAGCATAGGAAGGTTTTCAACATTGACTTTCACTGATGACGTCATCTAGGCGCCATTTTGTAAATTTTTCTGAAAATCAACTCATAACCAACTCATAACCAAAAGTCAATCTCATTCGAATTTATCACGATCAAGGACAATATTCGTCCGATCAATTTTAGGTCAATAAACGCGCGCGTACGCGTACGTCCGCGCGTCAGTGCTCGCGCTCCAAATCGTCAAAAATTTATTTTGCATACGTTTCAGGCCATTTTGAACATTTTTTTTTAAATGGCGCACGCGCGTAACACCATTTCACAACAAAGTATCGCCATTTGTTTTTCTTTCATGATATTCCACATTTTTTTTACAAACAAATTGATTCCATGTTTATCTCTTTTTCACAATTAATAACGGAATTAGCGTCCGTTTAACATAAATGTCCGTGCGCGCGAGCTTATATAACACATATTGTGGGCAAAATAATTGGCCTTCAAACTCAGATTACGAATTTGCATATCATGACGTCAGCATATTTATGGAAAATTGATTGTATCTCTGTAAATATTGATCGATTTTCTTACAAATTTTGATACGTTGTAGCTAGAACAATTCTCTACAAGCTAAATGGTCACCTTTTTTCATTTTGATGACGTCATCATAGTGAAAATTTCGATTAAAGGCCTCATGTCAGAATTTCATAATTTGCGCGTTATGTCTATTAACAGCGGCATGAGCGTCCGTTTAATATAAATGTCCGTGCGCGCGAGCTTATATAATACAAAGCATATGTGGGCAAAAACATGCTCATACAAGATCCATTATAGCTCTTTGGGATGCACCTGGAACCCCAATTTTTTCCTTCTTATTTTGATAGAATATGAGTCGGAGATATGATTTCATGTCTCATTTGGCCATTACAAATATTCTGAATATCTGAATAAGAATATCTTCTCCAAGATCAGTACACATTATTTTACATTTTGATGACGTCATCGTAGTGATTCTCGATAAAAGGCCTTGTGTCAGAAATTTCATAATTTGCGTGTTGTGTCTACAGAAGGTGAACTTCCACGTGTAGCTATGACTGTTTTTTTTGTTTTTTTGTTCGGGCGCACTCCTCGAGCGTAGCTAGCGCTACACTATTCCAGCCACCTTGATTTATTATGAAAAGCTACTTTTTATTGGTGAGAAAGTGCTACCGTTTCCTCTCCACGAATGAAAACAATCGTTAATCAACGTAAATGTGTGACCTCAAGGTTTTCGTTAGAATTGCCTTTATATATTTACTATTATCAGGTGGGCTGTACTATCGTACAGACCACCTTATAATTTCGTTAGAATTGCCTTTATTTATTTATTTATTATCAGGTGGGCTGTATATCGTACAGATCACCTTATAATTTTGTTAGAATTGCCTTTATTATTTATTTATTTTTCTTATTTCGACGCACTTTTTTGTGTGCAAGATAATTTGAAAATGGCTCAATCATATGTCTTAAAATTTGGCACACAAGCATAGGAAGGTTTTCAACATTGACTTTCACTGATGACGTCATCTAGGCGCCATTTTGTAAATTTTTCTGAAAATCAACTCATAACCAACTCATAACCAAAAGTCAATCTCATTCGAATTTATCACGATCAAGGACAATATTCGTCCGATCAATTTTAGGTCAATAAACGCGCGCGTACGCGTACGTCCGCGCGTCAGTGCTCGCGCTCCAAATCGTCAAAAATTTATTTTGCATACGTTTCAGGCCATTTTGAACATTTTTTTTTAAATGGCGCACGCGCGTAACACCATTTCACAACAAAGTATCGCCATTTGTTTTTCTTTCATGATATTCCACATTTTTTTACAAACAAATTGATTCCATGTTTATCTCTTTTTCACAATTAATAACGGAATTAGCGTCCGTTTAACATAAATGTCCGTGCGCGCGAGCTTATATAACACATATTGTGGGCAAAATAATTGGCCTTCAAACTCAGATTACGAATTTGCATATCATGACGTCAGCATATTTATGGAAAATTGATTGTATCTCTGTAAATATTGATCGATTTTCTTACAAATTTTGATACGTTGTAGCTAGAACAATTCTCTACAAGCTAAATGGTCACCTTTTTTCATTTTGATGACGTCATCGTAGTGAAAATTTCGATTAAAGGCCTCATGTCAGAATTTCATAATTTGCGCGTTATGTCTATTAACAGCGGCATGAGCGTCCGTTTAATATAAATGTCCGTGCGCGCGAGCTTATATAATACAAAGCATATGTGGGCAAAAACATGCTCATACAAGATCCATTATAGCTCTTTGGGATGCACCTGGAACCCCAATTTTTTCCTTCTTATTTTGATAGAATATGAGTCGGAGATATGATTTCATGTCTCATTTGGCCATTACAAATATTCTGAATATCTGAATAAGAATATCTTCTCCAAGATCAGTACACATTATTTTACATTTTGATGACGTCATCGTAGTGATTCTCGATAAAAGGCCTTGTGTCAGAAATTTCATAATTTGCGTGTTGTGTCTACAGAAGGTGAACTTCCACGTGTAGCTATGACTGTTTTTTTTGTTTTTTTGTTCGGGCGCACTCCTCGAGCGTAGCTAGCGCTACACTATTCCAGCCACCTTGATTTATTATGAAAAGCTACTTTTTATTGGTGAGAAAGTGCTACCGTTTCCTCTCCACGAATGAAAACAATCGTTAATCAACGTAAATGTGTGACCTCAAGGTTTCTGAATCCGTCCGAAGATTTTGTATACGTCACTCGTGTGAGATTTGCCGACTGGTTGACTGTGCGAAAACGGACAAAAAAGGGGGGAAAACAGTGCAATCCCCGTATAGGCAGGCTGAAAAACGAAATCAAAACTTTTAGGGGAAATGGCTACCAGTATCATTTAGTTTCATTTTTAAGACGAAATTTCAAATAGGCCTAATAAAAACCGTCCAAAGATTTTTTAAAAACAAATTTCCATTTTCCCATAATACCAGCAATTCTATAAAAACATGGTGTTTTTGGTGTACGTTCCCCGTGCTTAACAGGATGACGAGGCGCAGAGCAGATGCGCCCAAGTTTTTCATATGCAATCTTACGATAACGGACAATAGTAATCATATATCTCTCTTTAGAAATCTAGCCATTTGATTGGTCGAAATTGGAGTCGTAATTTTAGCCATGCCCGCCTAACGGTCAATAGTTTAGAAAGATGCCCGTTGCCCCGGGTTTAGCGGGCCACATACATGTACAAAATTCTGCTGAAGTTGATCCCCATTGGTTTACGTGTAAACAAAATCTTTGCGCGAGGGGGGATACCATGCAGTGCAGTGTGTGTGCGATTCTCAAATGATTGTAACATTCAGTCAACTTTCCAGCGAAGATTAACAGACAGTGTCTCAAATTTTCTCTGATATTTTAACCAATCTTTACTCAAGAAAAGGATAAGGTAAGAATTCGTGGTAGATTTATAAAAGATATGGACTGCTTTAATATTCGAGGACTAGCTGTTTCTATATTGGCTCTCGGGGACGTTACATATCCTACTATGAACCCTCGGGGCGCTGCCGCCCGCCCGCCCAGGCTCGGGGTCATAGTAGGATGTAACGTCCCCTTGAGCCTGTACAAACAGCTAGGCCTCTCTCTTAGCAGTCAATATATCTATAGTATTTACTGTAAAATAGACTTCCATTATATATAATTCCGTACTATTTCTAATTTCAATTACAGAGATTATCTTAAAGCAGAATGCTTTGATAAGAGGAAGGAGAATTTCAAGGAGGATGGCTGGTCATACTTCTCTGGGAAGGACAATCCCCAGCAGCTCAATTCAGCAGATTGTGGGGTATTCTGCCTCAAGACGGCGGAGTTCCTATCAAGGGATGCCCCCCTCTATTTTACCCAAGTAAGATATTATGATGATGTAATAACAGTGATAATGATCTGTGCTGAATTAGCTCATAGAGCGTCAGGATGTGACAGTTTATTTATTACATTTTCACTCAAAGTGGTAGGTTTCAAATCCCATCTTGGCGCCAGGCTTCTTTGGCAAGTCATTAATTCTAATTTACCAGTAAGAATGAAGTGTAGAAAATGAGTGTGTGGCAGGAAGGAGTTCCTTGAATGCTTGAGCAATACAGTTAACAACTAAATTATTCATACCTTTACCATGATTTGTAATTTTGTAAGTATGTGAAAAATCGATTTGTCCCAATTTATTTTTTCTTGGAATATTTAATAATAAAGCTTATTTTAGAAGTATTCAACAGATGCCACATTTTAACCAGTCCACCTTCCATTCTTGATTTACAATTCTTGAAAAACACAAAAAACATCTAGCAGCCATGCTAAGCCAATGGGTACGGGATCCCCTAGAGTGGCAAGAATGACAGTTACAAGCACCATATAAGAATCCACTGTCATAAATCGATACAATCTATATGAGCGATTGGGGATCGCTACCCTGTCATTGGCTCCTGCTGCCACTATCAGGGGATAGTGTATACAAGGAATAACTCACAGCTAGTAAAGTAATTATTTACTAAACCCGCGTTGTGAACAAAATGGCTTGCCCGAGGACATATGAATAATTCAAAATCTGTACACTGCAGTCGAATGTGTGAATGAACCTTTTACCATGCTGCTCCCAATACAATTAGTAGACATAATGAGAGAGACACTAAAATACAGTGAAAAAGATGTGCCTATAGTGAAGCCATATTCTTATTTTCAGTCCATAAGTATTTTTTCGTAATTTATCATTGTTTCTGTTTACCTCCTGACAGCACAGCATGCCCTATTTTAGGAGGAGGATGGAGTGGGAGATACTTCACATGACCTTGTTGTAACATTCACTGCATGTTGACACCTGCAGGAGACCAAAGGCTTGGAGCTCCCTGATTGGATCCATTTAAAGGGATCCGGTAACTTTGTCTCAGATTCTGAAACAAAATCCTGGATTTTGATCATGCTGCAATGATAATTATAAACCTTTAGGTCAGTCAGGAACCCCATGACTTTTACAAGCCAATCGCCTGTCTGATTATCAAGATATTTATGATTGGAAATCTAAACCAAATTTTGCGTTTTCCCAACGGTTTTCATAACACTATAGTACGATAGCACAAGGTACGATAATACGCCAACGGCGGACTGTACTATACTGGAAGAAGAAGAAGAAACGAGTATGGTAAAACCGGTCACTCAAAGATTTTTACTTTTTTGAGGCATTTCGTGACCATTTTGAAGCGCAATTTTTTAGGGCTTCAATATTACACCATATCACAGACATTGATAACAGGTAGGGCCGTGCATCTCAGATTTAACATTGCCTTTAAGATGCTGCTGGCTATGAATTGTCAACGTGACTTTCAAGCAATGAGTACACTTGACCTCTCTTGTCATTTGACTGTCACTACAAATCAAGAGCAATGGGATTTACGCAGGACTGGATGCTTGAAACAAAATAGGGTCATCAGATTGAATGATTCCGTGCATGGAAATTGTATATATATAGTGTAAATCTTAAACACAGATATCAAAGTTTTTTTGTTTTTCTTTGCCTCATCAGAGAATTTATTAGATATACAGGGTTTACATCCAAAGATACAATAATACAATCCAAACTTACATAATCACAAAAGCATCATTATTTGGATTTTAACAAAATTTAAATTAAGTTTTGCTTTGCAAGGCATTTGAATCATCATTAACACAAGAATTATACTGATAGTTCCCCCCCCCCTTTTTTTTCTTCCCTTTAATTTTTTTTAAAAATGACATATAACAGCTCTTTTGGTAAAAACATGTGCTTTCTGGTCATATTTTTATTTGACTGACTTTCAAATCTTTTTATAATTTCTCTTTGGAAAAGTTGTTTGGAAGCAACGTTTCTTTTGTCTATTCCAGTCATATTCCGATCGACAATCAATTTATAAATGGTCCAAAAAGCTATAGTTAGGAATAAAGTGCAATGATTTTCACAATCTATTTTGAGCAAGTGTCGGATACTGAACAACAATATCTTTACTTGGTATATTTCTCGTAATATTTCTTTCAGATGTTTAATAAAGGGCTTGTTCAGTTTGCATTCGATAAATGCGTGATTTATATCCTCTTTCATATTACATTTTGGGCATACATCGTCATTAGATATTCCCCATTTGAAAAGATTACTTTTTACTGACAATAGATTATACAGCAATTTCAAGTTAAACTCTCGCAATTTGTTTTCTCTAATGTGTTAAAGATTACGCTTGAATACAGTAGACCAATCAATATCTACATTAAGATTCTTTTCCCAATAAAGGCAACATGTGTTAGTATATGCAGTTCTCGAAGGAATGAGTTTATAAAAACGATTGCAGATATTAAAGAATTTTGGTCTACAACCAGTTCGTATACTATCCATATGGTTAAATAATCATTTCTTGTACTTATCTCTTGGTCTAACAACCACTTACGCTAATGATATAGTCTAATCTTATTCCCAATTTGTCAAATGCCTATTTGGGCATTGATAATATAACCAAAAATTCCATACTCTACACGGGAGTGCTGACATCATGAATAATATTGATGGAAAACAAAAATTAATGGTAGTGGTGCTAGCAGAGTTTGACACAAAGGAGAAACTCATATCTATCAGATATTGTCAATCATAAATGTTTGTATACATTCAGTAGAATGTGATATCATTTGATTGATATGAAAGAGAGAGTAAATAAATACTGTACAATAAATGCACAAACTGATAAATTTTGTCTGTTTCTTCCTTATGTTGTGCTTAACTTTTTACTTGCAATCAAGCAGTACAAGGAGTAAAATTGTGGAAACAAATAAACGAGGGAAACGCTCTCGGCGGTCTCGCCTGTATTAATACGCAATTCGATATGATGAAAAATGAGGTTGGTCATTTTGTATAGGAAGGGTGGCCCATTAGCAGGCAGAGGCAGCGCTCGGGGGGGGGGGGGCAGAGAGGAAGGGGGGGGGCATAGTGCCCCCTCCCACTTTTTCAAGTACCCCTTTTTACATAGGAAAAGTGTCCCTTTAACTTTAACAATTGCCCCTATTAATTGTTAAAAGTGCCCCTCTGATAAATGCCCTTTTTATTTTGACACGTACCTCTTTTCCTTAGACAAGTTCACATTTTCCTTTGCAATAAGTGTCCATTTTCCATTCTCATAAGTGCATTTTTTAAATTTCTAGTAAGTTCCCCTTTTCATCTACAAGAAGCGCCCCTTTTCACTTTTGATAAGCGCCCTCTTCACCTCTGATAATTGCCCTATTCAAATCTGCGAGGTTCCCCTTTTGCTTTGCAAAAAGTGCCTCTTCCCCTTTTAACAACTACCCCCTTTTTAACTCGAATAAGCGCACCTTATATTGTCACTTATGCCCCCTTTCCTTTTTTAATAAGTGCCCCTTTTCCTTATTATAATTACCCCAATTTTAAAAAGAGCCCCTTTCCCTTCTCATATAAAGTACCCCTTTTCATCTATGAAAATAGTTCCTTTTCATTCTCATAAGTGCCCCTTTTCATCTCTTGTAAATGACCCTATTCAATTCTGAGAGATACTCGTTTTACGTTGACAAGTGCCCCTTCCCCTCCTGATAAGTGCTATTTTCATCTTATATAAATGCCCCTTCTATTTTGACACGTCCCCCTTGTCCTTCCTACTAAATGCTCTTTTTCCTTCTTAAAAGTGCCTCTTCCCCTTCTCATCATTAACCCTTTTCATCTTTGATTAGTGCCCCGTTTATTTTAACATGTGCCGCTTTTCCTTTAAATAGCCACTTCCCCCTTCTTATAAAAGCCCCCTTTCACCTACGATAAATGCCCCTATTGAAATATGAGCGATGCCCTTTTTCTTTCAACAAATGGTCATTTCCCTTTATCATTTTCATAAGTGCCCCTTTTCACCTCTGATAATTACCCATTTAAACATGATATGTGCCCCTTTTTCCTTTCTAATAAGGAACCTATCCATTTTTCATAAATGCCTCCTTTCATTTCTTTTAAATGCCCCATCAAATATATACATATAAATATGATGGGGGCCTCTTTTCCGACGACAAATGCCCATTTCCCATTCTTATAAAATCCCTTTTCATTCCTGGTGCGTGCCTCTTCTTTCGGTTTAAGGAGTGCCCCATGTTCACCTCTGATAATTAGCCTTTGTACTTTGACAGGTGCTCCTTTTCTTTTCTAATAAGTGTCTTAACCCTTTCGAAAAGTGTCCCCTTTTCCTCTCATCATTTAACGTGCCTGTAATTTCAAGCGACTAAGAGCAACTTCCCCTCCCCCAAATCTCGCTCGCTACGCTCGTTCGTAGTTATAGCCTGGATGTTATAATTGTGTAACTTATCAAAGGTCTTTTTAGTCTTCCGTTTTGAGAATGTGCTTATAACTCCATCAGGATTGGCTTTTTCCTATTTATAAGATGTTATTTTTCGCACTGCGACCTCACAAATCCTATAAATTTTGCTCACTCGCAAAATGAATTTGCAGACCATCATACCCAACTGCAAAGTATGATGCTTAAGCAATATCTTATATGATGTAAGAAGAGAAACAAATATCGAAATCATCACTGATAATGTAATCACAATATAGGGGTATATACTAATATCTAAAAAAATTGTATATTTTCGCTTTGAGGATTTCCCTTTGAAGGTGACCGCCTCTGTTAGCAGGCCCCTCCAAAAAAAAAAAAAAAAAAAAAAATGGGATCCTCTAAATATAATCAGCATTTTAAAGTGAATATTGACTAAGAATCATCAGAAGAATTATTTACTATTATTACCAAGATTGATAACTTTCATGAAATATGAACAAATCACAATAATTGATTTATTAATACTCGTATTAAAGGGATAGTTGAGTTCTGTTTTCAGACCGCAACTGCCTTCAAAGTGCATGGTTATTGCTCTTATTCTTATCGATGACATTTATAGTGCCCTTTTAGAACCTAAAAGTGCTATGAAGGTAATTTTAGACCCCAAAATGTGTGAAATTTAGCCAATACGATCATACCAATTCAGCTCCAATTTCAAAAAAACATGGTGACCGTTAATTAATAATTTAATTTAAAATAACAATACATGAGCCGGCTAATTGTAGGTAATATAAGCAAAACGAAAATGCCAACAAAAAAGCCAACATTGGCATTGGCTGAAATACGATGTAAAAGGCGTTATTTCGTTTTTTCAACGGTTTTTCAAATTTTTCAAAATATCTAATATTCGTGGTGGTACACAAGTATTACTATTAGAAATTGTTATATTTCAGCCGTCTCTGAACCGGTTTTGATCAAACAAAGATGATTTTGTCATTTAAAATAATATGTTCTTTCAAATTTGACACTCAGTTTTTCATTATCTGACAAAAAAATCATTTTGTGTAGCGCCCTCTGCAACAGAACTCAACTATCCCTTAAAGTTTCCCTCGGAAACGAACTTGTTAAGCTCACTACCCGCAAGGCTCATCTCTCGACCTAGGGTTGAGAACTCTTTTATCTGATCTATACTGGCCGTTATGAAATTGTATTCGAAATCACAACTGGGTATCAACAGGTACGGAATAATCCCCGTAGAATCTATTCAAGAAAACACTGACAACCATCAAGACTCTTGTTGTAATGTAGAGGTCTAGCTTAATTCCCAAGACAAGAACCTGTGAAAAACTATCCACCATTTGTCTTAATTAACGTAGATCTAGACATGCAATATCAAGACCCGTCTCAAAGTCAAAGTATGACAAGTATCCCTGTGCATCCAACCTAGATTAACTCATGCTCACACACAGCTAAATCCAACACCATGTCCAATGCAGGTCATTGAAACCCATGCACATAACACGCATACCTGAAATCTGAATAGCACTGATCTACACACAATCCCGTATACCGCGACGCCAATGCAATCACCCACAACAAATACTGTACGTCTATTGACCATACACGCACTGCTGAAACCGTGGCGAGAGACACACCACACCGAACCGCAAAATCACTCTTTTTGCTAACATCAGTCTCTCTTTTAAAACGAAACCTACACATACAGTGTAACGGATATTTAACCAACAAAATGTGATATAACATACGAGACCTAAAACTTTGGTCCTGGCAAGGTCGCCATAAATTGTCACGGAAAAACGACAATTCATCTTACTTGTTTTAGGTCTCGGCTCAAAGAGGCTTTACTCATGGTGTAACTGAAATCCAAACACCAAAGGAAAAACTCACCCTATTCAGGGCATAGAGATATATACTTAATAAGACTAGAGAGCGGACTCGTCATATGCGCCCGTTCAAAGCTCTGTGCGCGCATGGAGCGCGGTCCGCCATTACTAAGGAGGGCAAAACATCGAGAAATGCCCGGATGTTCCATCAAAACTGTGCTACTAATAAGCAATGTGAAGCTTCATTTTTCGGGTTGATTTATCGGTTTTCGAGTATGAAACGTTATAATTGTGATATTTTGCATAATGCATAAACCCTACTCATGCCTCAGTCATGGTATCTGGAGTAGGTCAAGATTAATTACGGATGTTATGGTGAGGTAAAAGGGACACAAAAAGCTATTTATATTTCAGTATATCTTCAATTTTTCTTCCTCTTTGTCAATATAAAACTGTGATATTATGACATTAAATATTACTTGGCTTTCAAGCAATCAGAATCAAGCATTTGGGACTTGTATTTGATATTTATGTCATGATATTAAACAAAGTTTTATGCTTTCGTGTAAAGTAAACAAACAGAAAATTATGGTTAGGTTGTGCAACTGTCACAATGTGTCCCAAGAATTTTATTTCATTACACAGAACAAAAGTCTCAGATTGTTCTGTTTTTTTAAAAGATTATTGAAAGCTCTCTCCAGTTTTAAACGGCTTCACAGTCAATCATCCAGTAGATAAGCTATGCAGACAAGAGGCAAAATATAAAAGACCGATCTGTCTTTGTAGTTTGTACGAATGAAGTTCTATGTTTTGGTTTTTTTTCCTGAAAATGCGTTCTCTCCAAAGTTGTGTTGAAGTAGGTCAAGCTGATCCTGGCTAATGAGCTTGCTTTCGTGGACTTCCTGCAAGAGAGTCCTGGTTTTTCCATCTCTCCTGTTTACCTTGTTTCACCACTTAAAGCTGTTTCTTGCCCAGGTCGAAAATCCCATAGAAACCAGTAGAGAAAACCAGTACAGATTTCTAATGGTTTCTACAGGTCAATTCTCTACTGGTTTCAATATGGAAAGTGGCGCTTTTCCATTAAAAACCAGTAGAAAAAAATCGTACTGGAACCAGCAGAAGACCAGTAGAAGACCATTAGAAAACCCTAATGGAACCATTAGGAGACCAGTAGGAATCCCAACTGGAACCATTAGAAGACCAGTAGGAAACAAGTACAAATCCCCACTGGAACCAGTAGGAGACCAGTAGGAATTGATACAAAAACCATTAGGAGACCAGTAGAAAAGAAGTGCTGGAACCATTAGACCAGTAAAAAAGAAGTCCTGGAACCATTAGACCAGTGAAAAAGAAGTCCTGGAACCATTAGGAGACCAGTAGGAATCCATACAGAAACCATTAGGATACCAGTAGAAAACCCTAATGGAACCATTAGAAGACCAGTAGGAATCCCAACTGGAACCATTAGGAGACCAGTAGGAATCCCAACTGGAACCATTAGGATACCAGTAAAAAACCCTAATGGAACCATTAGAAGACCAGTAGGAATCCCAACTGGAACCATTAGGAGACCAGTAGGAATCCCAACTGGAACCATTAGGATACCAGTAGAAAACCCCAATGGAACCATTAGAAGACCAGTAGGAATCCCTAATGGAACCATTAGGAGACCAGTAGGAATCCCAACTGGAACCATTAGGAGACCAGTAGGAATCCCAACTGGAACCATTAGGATACCAGTAGAAAACCCCAACTGGAACCATTAGGAGACAGGTAGAAAACAATTTGTTTTGATCAGTTGAAATTCTACTACATCAATGCACTTCCAACACAGTACTCCTCACAAAATCTGCCACTCCTTGTTTCGTTTTTTTTTTTACTTTAAAAGAGCATGCTGGTCTGCAGAGTAGACACGAAAATGACAGGAGCTGGCATGAAGTTTGCTTCCAACACAATTAACTATTTTCTTGAGGTTCAGCCACTTCTCTCGCAAACATCTGTTAACAAAAGACATCACAATCATGTTGGTTCATCTTTATCATATTTAACACTTAACAGTGTATCATTTTATTATCTGTCAGAATATCATACATCATATAGTGATTACAATTACATGAACGTTTAAAAACAAGGTTAACAGCTTAAATGAAAAAGGATTTTTTTTTTTTTTTTTTTTACACATTTCAACGATAAAAAAGAAGACCCCCAAAACAGTGTTAAATTGGCTAATTATTGTCTAAAAGTTATGGCCAGCTTTAACAAAGAGAAATCAATATTGAAAATTTGGAGTAGATGTTTAAAAGAGTAGGTTTGGCAATTTGCAATTTGCAATAGTTTTCTTATGGTAGCCATCATGAGTAGAAACAATGAGCATGCATTTTTGCTGAGAAATTTCATTTGTAATTTTCCACCATAGAGAATAAGTTCATTTGCACAAATTTAAGTACTTTATTTATGCATTTAAATTTGGAGAATAATTCACAAATGATAACGCAAAGCATGATTTTTATCTGTAGATTGTCAAAGTACATGTAATGGTTTGATATTAAGTTGCATCGATTGGAAATGAAATATTGTGTACTACATACATACTATAAGCCTACTACATTCACAAGCAAAACAAAATCATTTATGGCCTTATTATTTTGACAAGTGATGTGATATTATGGTAACTAAAGAGTGTGCTATTCATCAATAAATGTAACTTGATAGTACAGTGTATTGTGACAAATTTCAATTTCCTCCTGACATTTGATAAACAAATGAAATATGGTCCATATTTTAAAAGGTTTGAATTTAGAAATGAAATAGATTTCATAATTACGAAAAATAAATAGGGTACGTAATTCTGGAATTGAAAAAGGGGCGTTAATAACGATATTGAAATAGGGTTAATATTTCCGCAAATGAAATGGTATTATTTTGAATATGAAATATAGGATTCATTATATTGACGGTTCGTAATTCCTAAAAGGATAAAGGGGTTCTATTTGCATTTTAAGAATAATAAACTTTTGGAAGTATATTGAGCCCTATTTAATTTTCTGAATTATGAACCATATTCCATTTTGGAAATTACGAATCCTAGTTCATTTTCAGAATTAAGAACCCTACTTCATTTGTAGAATTATGAACCCTTTAGAACATATAAAATTATGAACCCTCAGAAAACGACATATAACAGTTCAAGATTTCCTATCCATATGAATACATGTAGGTCATTTTCGTATTGTAATCAAATTTAATGAATAGGTCCTCGTTAAGTGCCTCATTACCAATTATTAAATTCACCTTTTACGAATAAATGTATTTAAATAGTCAGAATGCAAATTGAATACATTATGTGTTGGTAGTACTAGGTACCAGAAACATTATGACTTGCCCTACCTAACAACACATGTTTGCATTTCGCATTCTGACTATCGAAATCCAATTATTCTTAACGGGTGAACGGAATAATTTGTTCCGCGGCACTTTGCTTTTATTTTATAACGAAAATTGCCTCAAAACATTATGTTACATAGGGCTTACCCTTTACACTTTTTAAAGGGAAATCCAACCTTCACAGACAACTATAATTTTAAAAAATACCAAATAAAATCTGACAGAAAATAAGGTGGTTATGGATTGTTGAAAGCTGTGATCACTAAACCTATGGGAATTTTAAATTGGCTGAATCGGTATTGTCACTATGATGAGCTGCAGGACTACTTTCCCATTTATTTCAAAACCCAAAATGATTTTTTTTTTTTTTCTTCAAAATGTATGATTCAGGAGGGGCTTCTCTATGTAGAGGACCTGTAATATTGTGCTATCCATAATATATTTTGAGTAGTTCTCAAAGGGAGAAGGCACTTAAAATAAAAAGAGAATTAATTATATTTCAGTAACAAAAGGGAGAGTTGTCCCATGACTACGTCATAATCCGCTGACCAAATTGCCTATTTGAGATGTGCATGGATTTAGTGATCTCATATTTTAAACTTTGTAGAACTCCCTTCCCTGATAGCAGACTGACGTCTTAAAGACGTCATAAATTGGTCGTAAAGTGGTAAACACGTCGTACGTCGTATGGAAGACGTAATTACGACGTCATTATGACGTCTTCAAAAGACTATTTATTCCAAGATAATTTTTGTCGCATTGACGACGTCATTACGACGTCATAATGACGTCTTTAAAGGACAAATTTTTTCAAGATATATTTTGTCTTCTCGACGACGTCATTATGACGTCTTTAAAAGACTATTTTTTCCAAGATAATTTTTGTCGTATTAACGACGTCATTAAGACATCATTTTGACGTCTTTAAAAGACTATTTTTTCCTAGCTAATTTTTGTCGTATTGACGACGTGATAACGACGTCATTATGACGTCTTTAAAAGACTATTTTTTTCCAAGCTAATTTTTGTCGTATCGACGACGTCATTATGACGTCTTTAAAAGACTAATTTTTCCAATGTAATGTTGTTGTATTGACGACGTGATAACGACGTCATTATGACGACTTTAAAAGACTTATTTTTCCAATGTAATGTTGTCGTATAGACGACGTGATAACGACGTCATTGTGACGACTTCTAAAGACTTATTTTTCCAATGTAATGTTGTCGTATTGACGACGTGATAACGACGTCATTATGACGTCTTTAAAAGACTATTTTTCCAAGCTAATTTTTGTCGTATCGACAACGTCATTATGACGTCTTTAAAAGACTATTTTTTCCAAGATAATTTTTGTCGTATTAACGACGTCATTAAGACGTCATTTTGACGTCTTTAAAAGATGATTTTTCCTAGCTAATTTTTGTCGTATTGACGACGTGATAACGACGTCATTATGACGTCTTTAAAAGACTATTTTTTCCAAGCTAATTTTTGTCGTATCGACGACGTCATTATGACGTCTTTAAAAGACTATTTTTTCCAAGATAATTTTTGTCGTATTAACGACGTCATTAAGACGTCATTTTGACGTCTTTAAAAGACTATTTTTCCCTAGCTAATTTTTGTCGTATTGATGATGTGATAACGACGTAATTATGACCTCTTTTAAAGACTATTTATTCCAAGATAATTGTTGTCGTATCAACGACGTCATTACGACGTCTTTAAAAGACTATCTTTTCCAAAATATTTGTTGTCGTATTGACGACGTCATTACGACGTCATTATGACCTCTTTTAAAGACTATTTTTCCAAGATATTTTTTGTCGTAAGGACGACGTATAACGACGTCATTATGACGTCTCTAATAACCTAATTTTTCCAAGATAATAATCGGGTAAAGACTACAACATCTAATATGAGCATAAGTCAAAGTAAATAGGGCAATTATCAGAATTGAAAATAGGGAACAACCCCCCCCCCCCCCCCCTCAAATGTCATTAGTCATTATTTTAATAGTGGACCAATTTACAGATTGTGCACCAAGGTCTGCAATATCGATCAAGACTAAACATGCTCGCATCTAGTACAAACGGGAGTGTGTAAAGTACGTGTGTGTACGCATACAGTACTCTTACTTGGGTATACTTGGGTGTAGAGACTGGAAGCTAAAGCTTATTTGTCCCTCTTTACTGTTGCATCCCGTCTCAAGTATGGTTCAAATTTAATTGGATTGTTTCTCCAATACCTTTCTAGGGATGACTTGAATTGGTTAATGGTGGCAGCATTGACTACTTCCTTAGGCAGAGCATTCCAATTATTTACACTCCTTATTGAGAAACTATACTGCCTAAGTCTTGTGTTGAAACGTTGTTTGACAATCTTGAAATCATGGCCTCTTGTTGTTGAGCCAGTGGCTAGTTGGAAGAATTTTGAAGGATTCACTCTGTCAAAGCCTTTCAGGATTTTGAATATCTGTATCTGATCTGCTCTTTGTCTTCTGTAAGCTAAAGTAGGAAGTTGTAGTTCTCTAAGTCTGTCTGGGTATGCTTTTTGTCTCAGCTCAGGAAGAAGTCTGGTGGCCCTCTGCTGGACTTTTTCTAGTATGTCTTCATCTCTCTTGAGTATTGGGCACCATACAGAGTTGCAGTATTCTAGTGTTGGTCGAATAATGGTTTTGTAGAGACTAAGGAACCCCTTCTTTTGCAAGGCTGAAAAAGACCTTCTGATCATTCCTAACTTAATGTTGGCTCTCTTGGCAGCATCTGCTGCATGGGTGCTGAAAGACAGGTCCTGTTGAAACAGCACTCCTAAATCTCTTTCCTCATTACCAGATGGAACTGAAAATATATTTGTACCAGCAGCCAGTGTGTAGTCAAAACCTTGGTTCTTTCTTCCATAATGTAGTACTTTACATTTACTTTCGTTAAAGGGCAATTGCCATACATTGGACCAGTTTGTTACGGTGTTGACATCCATCTGTAGCAAATCTGAGTCGGCTTTAGAGTCCACTGTCCTGTATAACTTAGTGTCATCGGCAAAAAGCTTCATGTGGGAGTCAACAGTTGATGGCAGGTCATTGATGAAGACATTGAACAATGTTGGTCCGAGCACACTTCCCTGCGGAATACCGCTCGTCACAGGAATTGATCTCGACTCTTTCCCATTTACTGTAACTTTTTGAGTCCTGTCTGAGAGGTAGTCTTTAATCCAGGCAAGTAAGGGACCTTCTATTCCGTAAGATTGAAGTTTACATATGAGCCGTTGATGTGGCACGCTGTCGAATGCTTTTCGATAATCCAGATAGACGCAGTCTACATTATGACCCTGGTCAATGACATCTGTCCACTCCTCGCAAACTTCTAAAAGTTGAGTTGAGCAAGATCTTCCAGCCCGAAATCCATGTTGTTCATCACACATTAACTTGTTCTGTTCTAAATGATGTATGACACGCTTTCTTACTAGTTTCTCCATAGACTTGCATATAATGGATGTCAGACTCACAGGTCGATAGTTGGCTGGGTCATTCTTCTTGCCCTTCTTGAAGATTGGAACCACTGTTGCTTGTTTCCATACTGATGGATTTTTCCCTTCGTTCATTAGCTTAGTAAATATTGTTTGCAGTGGTTCGACAATCTCAGTATGTGTTTCTTTCAGCACACGCGAATGAATGCCATCAGGACCTGGAGATTTGTTGATGTCCAGATGCATTAACAGGCCATCGATTTCTTCGGGTGTAAATTCAATGATAGTGAGAAGATTACTGCATTTCTTGTCAAGTATTGGAACTGTATGAATATCCTCCACTGAAAACACACTACCAAAGTACTCATTAAGGGTCTCGGCTTTCTCTTGGTCCTCTTTAGCCCATGTTCCGTCAGGTTTTTGTAGATCAGGCAATGATGGTTTTGATTTTGTCTGTTTCTTTACATAATTCCAGAAGCTTTTGGCATTCAATTTAATTTCAGCTGCTAGTTTGTTTTCGAAGTCAGATTTTGATTTTCTGATCACAGAGGTGGTTATGTCCCTTATTTTGGTGTACTCCCTCCAGTTCAAATCCACATCAGGATGTTGTTTTCTTTTACTCTTTCGATATCTATTCCAAGCTTTCCTTTTCCTTCTAACTGCTTCAAGAGCTTCACTGTTCATCCACTCTGGTCTATTCCGCTTTCTCTTTTTCTTCAGTGGGACGCAGTCTTCTATGGTTTTATGGAGAATCTCCTCAAATATATTCCAGGCTTGTATTCCAGAAGTATTTTCAAACTTAGAACTCCAATCAATGTCCTTCAGTTGGTACCTCATTTTATCATAATCTGCATGATAATAGCTTCTCGTAGGTAACTCCTCCTCTGCCTGTATGTTGCCGACATCCATCTCGAAGGTAATGGTCACGTGGTCGCTTTTGCCAATGGGTGGCCCAATAGTTACATCACTGACTGTATCTTCATGACTGGTTAAGATCAAGTCAAGCAAGCTAGGTCTTTGGCCTGTCCTTTGTCTGGTAGGTTCCTTTACATGTTGGTGCAGGAAAAGATCGTTCACAGTGTCAATAAATAATTGTTCATCATTGATACTGACTCCACAGGTGGTGTTTGCATGCCAGTTGATTCCTCTGTAATTGAAGTCCCCTACCACTGTCAAGTGTGAATACTTCATTGAACACGCTGTGCGTAGGAGACAGTTCAAGTTTGTATTGTTCTCAGAGTTGCTAGAGGGACTTCTATAGACACAGCCAAAGAGAAGATCAGTGCCATTGGTAGACAGTCGTATCCATACAGTTTCTTCAAATTTACCTTCATCTATGTCTACCAAGCTTCCATAAATCCCTTCTTTCAAGTAAACTACTACTCCTCTCTGTCTGACTTTAAGTTTTGCTGGTAAGAACATATGGTATCCTTGTAACTGTAATTCAGTAGGTTGGATTGCATAATCCTGGTTGATCCTTTTAGGGTAGATCTCAGTCAGAGCTATTACGTCTGGTTTGACAAGTGAAATAGTTGTATAGAGCTCTTCCTTCTTGTTTGTTAGAGTATCACAATTTGTGTAGAAAAACTTAATTGATGACTCAGTTTGCAAAATATAGTCTGGATGGTTGGTTAGATCATTAACCTTCTCCTGTTCAGTAACCTTTGAAGATGGTGGATCAATCACTGGTGCAGTATACTCAAAGTTTAAATTTGCACTGTGTGCTGTGCTCTGTGCTCCACTATACATGTATACATCGTGATCACAATACTGTGCAGTGCTGGTGAGTGAGTTTAAAAATCCATCTCCTAATTGACTAGTGGTCGCTGACTCCTTCATCGCGACGAAAAGTCCGCTTTATTACCTTTCCGCCTCGTATTACAAGGTTCTCTTCGCCTCTTTCAATTCTCTCCTTCAGAACATTTCTTAGTCTCTTGTGTTCCTCTCTCTCGGCCTTCGTGCGATCTCTGGCGATCTGTACTGTTCCTGACTTGAGGGACCTAGCTCCCCTAAAAACTTCCTCTGTAGCAGCTCCATTATCCATAACAACTTTCAATGGTCTAGCTAAATCAGACTTTTTACCAAGGCGGTACAGAGATCTTACATGACTGACATCTCAAAGGCATGGCGTAGGACTACACTATATGCGATGTGTATGTAGCCTAATGTATTTGAATTCAGAGTGAAAAAGCCGTTGCATGAAGTACATCCTCCTGAATACTTTCGTTTTCTCCTGCAAATTTACAGTATGGGTAAGTCCTAGAATTACCTAATTTATTTAAAAAAAGTACATAAATCTATAGTTACTGTTTTTCGTTCTGAAAAGTTGATATGTAGACTCTATGTTACTGTAATGTATGATCTTATGTCAGTGATAGTGAGCTCGGACTTTCAACACTTGCTGACAAGATTTGGAATGTATGATCCCATATATGTATTTTTATGTAGGGTCTTGATTGAAGGTATGCATGGCATGGGGCATCATTTAAAGCAAAGAAGTTTACTCATTTGCCTACACATGGGCTGCATGGCTTTAAAGGGAAATCTAACTTGAATTAGGGAGGCCAATGCCCAAATCTAACTTTTTAATTACGAATTTGTTTAAAATAAAACAAAGATTAAAAGAAAGCATTTACTTTCACTAAGAAAACTCACCCATCTGCCGACTCCAGAAGTTCCATAAAATAGGAGATATCCAGCTTGTAAACACTCTCTTCCTTCTACGCCTTGGCCGTACGCAAGAGCCTTGAAACAGATAAATCCATGTCGCGAAATTACGTTGATAATTAGACAGGCCCGAGGCAATGGGCGTGTCATTGTCCGGACAAAGTTCATGATGAAGTTTAAAACTTCGCGCGAAAGTGCAATCACTCAACAGCGGCTAGCCTTGAATCGGTCGCACACGTACACACCGCGCAGGCAAGCCCCAATGCAGGCTGAACCGAGCCGAAGGCGATGGTTCAAAAATGAAGAAGGAATATACAAATTGGCAGCTAAGAAACATATATAATTCATTGATATTTACCTTAGATGTGTATTCCAACAATTTGATTTCCTCATGAGTATTCCTTATTATCAACGATCGAGAAGTTACGAGGTCCAATTAACATCCATCTTGCAGCGAACACAGTAGCATGATCCATGCAACGTACGTCATGTACGTGTACTAATATTTCTCTCACTCTCTCTCTCTCTCTCTCTCCCTTTCGCTATACGTAACATACACACTCACTAACCATGTGTCATACAACACACACCTTCAAATCATGGCTTTCATTTCAATTCTCAATTGGAGTATAGACTGCTCACGTAGACTTTTTTTTTTTACTGAAATATTTTTTTTAACACTTCTCATACATTATACTGCACGACACTCGTATCTAGTGCTGTGAGAATAAGGTACTAGGGTCTATAAATAAGACTACGCTTTGCGCACGATCTGACCGGAGCTCAGTGGAGCTCAGACATATGTCGCAATACCCTTTATTTTTGGCGCGAACAATGACGTCACTGTTCACAGTTTTTCTTCTCATTTTGAGATGGATGTAGCTATAGGGCTCAAACCAACGCAAGATTGACAGAAACATCGTACTCTATCTACTTTCGAATGTTCAGTTTGTAAAAATCTGTATTTAAAAAGATATAATCTTTTTTCTTTATATTTTCTAGTTGTTAGAAGTGGCAATTGTGAACATCTGAAATGTTGATCTCTATCAAAAGTTCTTTACTCAAAACGGATCCCATATTTTTAGTGTCTACCTTCAGCCCATGAGAAGGTTTTTAGTGAGCAAACCTCTACGCCCTCTAGGATTTTCTTAGTCTGGGATGCGCGTTCGTAAAGTTGTTCTGCTACGAGAATTATTGGACTCAAATACGTCAAAATCTGCAAGATCGTCAACAAATGGTGAAAGACTGTTACAGATCCGTGATTATAGGTATGTTGTGAAATGTATGATTGTATTTTCTTTTCTTATTTTCATCAATTTTTTTTTTTACATCATTTTTTTCCCTCTGCTAATTTTTTGAAGTGGGCGACGAGCGCACAAATCGTAGGCGTAGAAGCCTTACGCCCGGGCATTGGCCTCCCTACTTGAATATACAACTGCTCTAAAACTAAAAGAAAGCAGAAAAATAAGAGAAGCAAACTGATTGTGATGAAAGTCTTGGCACTAAGTTAGGTCTAGAATCTACTGCCCTTCCCTTGTTCATAGACGCAGGCTATGTCAAGTGGAAAACACTCCGTCCCTCGGATAGGACCTTAAATGGAGGCCCCGTGTACAGGAGAGTCACCACCCTTGCACGTTAACCCTGATAGCAGACTGACGTCTTAAAGACGTCATAAATTGGTCGTAAAGTGGTAAACACGTCGTACGTCGTATGGACGACGTAATTACGACGTCATTATGACGTCTTCAAAAGACTATTTTTTCCAAGATAATTTTTGTCGCATTGACGACGTCATTACGACGTCATAATGACGTCTTTAAAGGACTAATTTTTTCAAGATATTTTTTGTCTTCTCGACGACGTCATTATGACGTCTTTAAAAGACTATTTTTTCCAAGATAATTTTTGTCGTATTAACGACGTCATTAAGACGTCATTTTGACGTCTTTAAAAGACTATTTTTTCCAAGCAAATTTTTGTCGTATTGACGACGTGATAACGACGTCATTATGACGTCTTTAAAAGACTATTTTTTCCAAGCTAATTTTTGTCGTATCGACGACGTCATTATGACGTCTTTAAAAGACTAATTTTTCCAATGTAATGTTGTCGTATTGACGACGTGATAACGACGTCATTATGACGACTTTAAAAGACTTATTTTTCCAATGTGATGTTGTCGTATTGACGACGTGATAACGACGTCATTATGACGTCTTTAAAAGACTATTTTTTCCAAGCTAATTTTTGTCGTATAGACGACGTCATTATGACGTCTTTAAAAGACTAATTTTTCCAATGTAATGTTGTCGTATTGACGACGTGATAATGACGTCATTATGACAACTTTAAAAGACTTATTTTTCCAATGTAATGTTGTCGTATTGACGACGTGACAACGACGTCATTATGACGTCTTTAAAATACTATTTTTTCCAAGATAATTGTTGTCGTATTGACGACGTAATTACGACGTCATTATGACCTCTTTTAAAGACTATTTATTCCAAGATAATTGTTGTCGTATCGACGACGTCATTACGACGTCTTTAAAAGACTATCTTTTTCAATATATTTGTTGTCGTATTGACGACGTCATTACGACGTCATTATGACTTCTTTTAAAGACTATTTTTCCAAGATATTTTTTGTCGTAAGGACGACGTTATAACGACGCCATTATGACGTCTCTAATAACCTATTTTTTTCCAAGATAATAATCGGGTAAAGACTATACAACATCTAATATGAGCATAAGCCAAAGTAAATAGGGCAATTATCAGAATTGAAAATAGGGAACAACTCCCCCCCCCCCCCCCCCTCAAATGTCATTAGTCATTATATAGTGGACCAATTTACAGATTTTGCACCATCTTAACACGCACCAAGGTCTGCAATATCGATCAAGACTAAACATGCTCGCATCTAGTACAAACGGGAGTGTGTAAGTACAAGTACGTGTGTGTACAGATATATGCATATACTCAAGGCAAGGCGTAGGACTACACTATGCGATGTGTGTAATGTATTTGAATTCAGAGTGAAAAAAGCCGTTGCATGAAGTACATCCTCCTGAATACTCTCGTTTTCTCCTGCAAATTTACAATATGGGTAAGTCCTAGAATTACCTAATTTATTTACAAAAAGTACATAAATCTATAGTTAGTGTTTTTCGTTCTGAAAAGTTGATATGTAGACTCTATGTTACTGTAATGTATGATCTTATGTCAGTGACAGTGAGCTCGGACTTTCAACACTTGCTGACAAGATTTGGATGTATGATCCCATATATGTATTTTTATGTAGGGTCTTGATTGAAGGTATGCATGGCATGGGGCATCATTTAAAGCAAAAAATATTACTCATTTGCCTACACATGGGCTGCATGGCTTTAAAGGGAAATCTAACTCGAATATACAACTGCTCTAAAACTAAAAGAAAGCAGAAAAATAAGAGAAGCAAACTGATGAAAGTTTTGGCACTAGGTCTAGAATCTACTGCCCTTCCCTTGACCTTGTTCATAGACGCAGGCTATGTCAAGTGGAAAACACTCTGTCCCTCGGATAGGACGTTAAATGGAGGCCCCGTGTACAGGAGAGTCACCACCCTTGCACGTTAAGAACCCATTGCACTTTTCGTATAAGAGTAGGGGAAAACCCGGTGTAATGGTCCACCTGCATACCCCAATCAGGCCGAGTATACGGCATCTGTAAGAATCTTCAGTATTGAAGGAGGCAGATTATCTTGAAGAAGAAGAAGAAGAAGAAGTCAAAGAAGGATAATACATTCAGTCACGCATGACACAGTGTGAGAGTGTCTACTTTATTCCAAGCAATACTGTAGATCTACATGATCTACTACTAGTTCAGAATCATTTCCAGACTTTTTTTACCACATACCAGTGACCCATAACTCTGGCGTGGAGATAACTCCGGGAAGCTCCGACGCCGATGACGAAGGCGTCGGGAGTTTCGGGTTCTAGCTTGCATCAAAAAACATTCTAACAGCGGTTTGGGTGACATTATCTCAAAATATGCAAAGGGAGTAATTACAATTTTGACTTACTAGGTTGCTCGACTCCTCTGGGCATCTAGGCGGCAACTTGGAATTATAACTTGAAGAAGTCTTCGATGGGAAAAAAGGGGTGATTCTTTGTCCTATCCTGACGATTCTTCCATGTTGTTTCGTCGATTCAACCGGCGAAGAGAAAGTACGCACTACCGCGCATACGTACTTAGTGCGTACTTTCTCTTTGCCGGTTGAATCAACGCAACATTGAAGAATCGTCGGGATAGGACAAAGAATCACCCCCTTTTTCCCATGGAAGACTTCTTCAAATTATAATTTCAAGTTGCCGCCTAGATGCCCAGAGGAGTCGAGCAACCTAGTGAGTCGAAATTGTAATTACTCCCTTTGCATATTTTGAGATAATGTCACCCAACCCGCTGTTAGAATGTTTTTTGATGCACAAACCTGAAGCTCCGACGCCCGCGGCGCAGGTGTTGGAGCTTCCCGGAGTTAGTGTGGAGAGAGTCCAAAAAATCTCAAACATGGGTCTAGATCTAGGCCTAGCCCAAATCAAGCAAATATTCATGAAATGTTCAAATATTGCCTGTCATGATTTTAAAAGTCGTTATGTTTCTAACCTGTTTCTGGTCAATTTTCTTATTTTGGGGGGACTATTTTTCGGAAAAACGTTGATAGTAGTATACACTTTCTCACAGGTTGCATGGCAAACCACTGCACAATACAAGTGCATACAGATGGAGGGTTGCGGGGGCACGTAAGTCTGCGTGAAGTGATCTACCTCCTCCTGCATTGTACGGTAGATAACTTTACACAGGCGTGCGCCCGCCTGCAACCACCATCGGTATGCACTTGTAATGTGCAGCGGTTTGCAGTGAAACCTGTGAGAAAGTGTACTACCGGCCCGGGCCAAGATGTCTGGAAATTGAGCATTACGTGTCGATACGTAGAGGAATAAAGCAGTGACTTGTGTCACAAACGTGTAACCTTAAACAAGTCGTTTCTATAGTCTTTAGACAGCAAATTTATCTTATAGGCTACCGGATACAGAAATCTTTATCTGGAAATAATCGGTTAGACCTGTAAATGGTAAACAAAATTCTTTCCCCAAAGGCTGTTCAAAGAAGTTTGTAGTATATGTGTTGCACATGCATACATTATCAACCATTCATTTTGTTTTAACTTTATTCATTTTCTCATTTATTTGTAGGCATCCTTTTTTAACATCTTTCGTCAAAGAAGTGGATTCAAAGCACATTGTCGCCTCAGTATATTGATGTGGAACCATGCAGAAAATGCTACTCTCTCTCAACCTTGTGGATGTTCCCTACTTCCCTAAGGATCAGCAGCCTCTTGAAACAGTTGAAGCCATTATCGGTAAATGTGTACATGTACTTGTATTATTTCTGTACATTTATTTGTCATATTGTGCATGATCACTGAGACATTGACCAATTAGACACTTCATAATGGTTCATTTCATTTGAAAGGCTTATTTCAGTTATTTGTCCTAAGTTTCAAATATATTTATAATTCTATTAATTTTAGATCACTAAAACCTGCAGGTATGTTGCAATAACCGACAATATTATGTGTGTTTCAAACAGTGTTTTTTTACCCTTCAGCATAGGTCAAGGAGCTTTCATTCTACCCTCATCAGCAAACTACAGGAATGCCAGTTTTCAGGCAATAGCCTGAATTCAGGTCCTGGCGAGTTATTTTCATACCATAGTTTAGGTTTTTTGTGTACAAGCTAGCTCATTCTAGGTGATTTTTTAGGCCCTCTGATCAATTCTAACTGGCATCCCTGAAACTAGAATTGTATTGATAATTTACCAAACAAAATCCTGAATCACGTTTTGCATTGCCCACAAATGTTTAAAATCCAAACCAAAGGTGTGTTGACTTTATGTTTGTGAGCAATAAGAAATTATTTCTGATAAATCTTACCAAGCAGTATTTTTCTGACATAATTCACATTATTTAATTCATTGTTTACGTTCCAGTTTTAAAATATATAAAAGTTTGTCTTAAATTGTATTCCTTTCTTTTTGCTTTATTCATGCACTAGAATTCCTTGCGTCTATGTTCCCTGGATCTGAAAGCAGTGCATAATGCCAGAGATTCCACCCAAAAGCCAACCCATGAGTCCAAGCTGAAGAGGAATATTTCCAAATCGATGGCTCCACTAATCTGATTGGTGAGTCATGGTCCTCATCAGCAAACTACAATTGTATTGATAATTTACCAAACAAAATCCTGAATCACGTTTTGCATTGCCCACAAATGTTTAAAATCCAAAGGTGTGTTGACTTTATGTTTGTGAGCAATAAGAAATTATTTCTGATAAATCTTACCAAGCAGTATTTTTCTGACATAATTCACATTATTCAATTCATTGTTTACGTTCCAGTTTTAAAATATATAAAAGTTTGTCTTAAATTGTATTCCTTTCTTTTTTGCTTTATTCATGCACTAGAATTCCTTGCGTCTATGTTCCCTGGATCTGAAAGCAGTGCATAATGCCAGAGATTCCACCCAAAAGCTAACCCATGAGTCCAAGCTGAAGAGGAATATTTCCAAGATTACATGTAGATCTACACTCACCCGATAGTTTAACTGCTAGAAAAAAGGTTATTTTTTTACTTCATTATAATTTATAGAGTAAGAGAGATTGGGGGAGGGGAGAGGTGAGGTGTAGCCACAAACCTGAATGGCTAAGCTGTGGAACTGAAATTCCCATTCATGTCACTTACAATTTTAATGAATTACAGGGTGTACGAACTGACATAACAGTTTGAGTAAAAGATTCCAGTATTTTGCATATATTTGTAATTACTATTTATGAAGTTGACCTGTTTCATAATGCTTATGTAGTAGACTTGATATGCTCAGTCTCATGCTCACCCCCACCCCCCATCCGCTTCGTATCAGTTCTTAAAACCTGTTGCATATTATATATACATGTAAGTTGGTAATAGAGAAAAATTGAGTGAGGTAAATACAATACAAATCGATTCCATTATTAGGCAACTAAGACTTGTTCAGATACGGAACGTGAACCGCCAACAATTTTCGAAAATGATGCAGTTTGGTTTTATGTGTAAAGCGAATGGCAACAAGTCTTTGTATGTTTTGGACTGCGCATATTCAGTGAGCTCTTTTTTTTAATAATATACAGAAATGTAAAGCATATTGAACTCTATGTCAACATTAAAAAAACTCTGCGATTTTGACTGTTTTGCAGCAGCATATCTGAACGAGCCTTAAAGGGACTTGGTAACATTGTTCAGATGAGAGAAAATGGTGCTAAGGTATTGACTTCAATGCTATACTGTATGTACACTTAAAGATAATCTGAACATTTGAGTTAAACATAGACCACTATTGATGATAAAAATTGGGAAAACTGATCAGATCCATTCCTTAATTCTCCCAACTTTATTTTTATAAATTGATTAAATTGAAGTGAGTGTAAATCATCACAAAGCAAAGAATTAGCTCCAATACCTTTTCCAAATTTAGGCGTTGAAAGATTTTTAAAGGCCTGTTTTATATCTTATTTTCATGGAAAAACGGTTGGGGAAAATTCAAAATTTTGTTGGGAGAATTAACTGTTAAAGAGTGACACACAGTAGCGCTTTCAATGAAAACCATAAATATCTTGTGGTTTGAAAAAAAATTGGTAGTTAAAAGTATAAAATTCTTGGATTGTATCTGTGATTTTGAAAGCACAATATGGCTTACCTACATGTATATTGAATTCGCTGTTAAAATTTAAGTTAAATTTTAATTCTTTTGTGAAACTCCTGGGACTTGCCAAATGAATGTTGTGACATTAGCAATGGAATATATCTCTTTGTGCTAAACTTTTTCAGCATGTTTGCTATTTTATCTTAAACTGGAAAATATCTTCTGAATAATTATTCCACAGTCACCTTGGAATTGCCCAACTGAGCCAATCGTACTGGCGGGAATGTTATCTGATATAAATTGTATTTTTATACTTAAACTTCAGCTTCTGTATTTGCAACAAAACTAATTTTTTGTTATTTATAAATATGAATGTTGCCACTAATGCCTTTTCTTATATTTAAGTCATGTGCCCGTAAGAAGCAGGTTTCTAGCACAGAGAATAGGTACAGTTGAGCTGATTTCTGCACAGTTTTCTAATATGCTGTATCGCCAAATGTGAACATCGTGGTTTCAACGGGCAAGCAACCATCATCAGAAAACTCTGCAGGTATCAGTGAAGCTCTCCCTGTTCCCCTTGCTGCCAACTTGTTCCTTTTGAGTGTGAGAAATAACTTAGCTAAGCCATGTGTTTATCATTTGTGCCATTTTTCTCCTGTGTGTGATTTAGATTGTATAGTTTTATACTTTATACTGAATTCTTGCCATGAACTTAGATATTCCCCATGTATGTAACAAGAATTGATCTTTCATGCACAGAAATTCTTTCCAACACCCTTTTGTTTTATATGATAGTCTTTATCTGCATTAAAGTCTTGGGGTTGTCAGGAGCGGTTTTGCAGCAAGGAGACGAGGTAGAGCTGCACTGATGAATGCCTAGCTTTCCACTATGCTGTTTTGCTGAATATGAGGAACTTCCCCAGTGTGCTGTTTGCTTGTCTACTAAAATACTGCGGGTATCAGTGTAGCTTTACCTAGTCTCTATGCTGCTAACTTGCTTCCAACAACCGTAAGACTTATAAGTTTAGCCAATATGTTATAGTTTCTTGTAGCACAATTTATAACGAAACAGATATCTTTGTGATGGCCTGTTAACTTTCTTAAATAAATTATGAGACTGACAGAAATACACTAGGTATTTATACAGCATGTTTTGGAAGAAGTGTCAGGATAGTGATGAAAAGATTTTGTACCAATGGAAGCCAAGTTAGATAGAATAAGAAGGTATAGAAATACGTATTTTATATTTTTGTTATCCATTTTCATACCATATACGTGTACATTAAAAATATGAAAATTACTTTCTGTCTGGCATGTATATATATATTATGTGATGTTTTTTCTTTTGCTTTGATTTTACTGTGTGATTGTTCAGAATGTGTACATGAAGTGACTTTGACACTTTCTTCCTTGATTAGGTGGTCTTATAGATGTTATTTAGAGGACAACAAAGACGTAAAGATCATGTAAGGATAAAAGGTACATCAAAATGACCAGTAAAATGTAAATATCAGGTCAAAATTTGATGTCCATACAACGTATACAGGTCTTTCTTGGGTGAAAGTTGACGTCTTAAAGACGTCTTTATTTAACCAATAGGACCTAAAGAGAAAATATGACGTCCATACAACGTCTTTCTATGGTACAAGTTGACGTCTTAAAGACGTCTTTCTTTTACTAATAAGACGTTAAAATCACGACAAAATATGACATCCATACGACGTCTTCCTATGGTAAAAGTTGACGTCTTAAAGACGTCTTTCTTTGACTAATAAGATGTAAAAATCACGTCAAAATATGACGTCCTCATGACGACGTGCGCGGGTGCAAAATCATGTCTTTTTGACGTCGTGTTATGTCGTCTTAAAGACGTCTTTCTTTAACTAAAAGACGTGAATATGACGTCCATATGACGTCTTCCTATGGTACAAGTTGACGTCTTAAAGACGTCTTTCTTTGACTAATAAGACGTAAAAATCACGTCAAAATATGACGTCCTCATGACGACGTGCGCGGGTGCAAAATCATGTCTTTTTGACGTCGTGTTATGTCGTCTTAAAGACGTAGTACAAGACGTAAATATGACGTGATATTTACCAGTCTCTGCTATCAGGGTATAGATTATTGTATTGGGGAATGACAACAAATGTCAGTTTTATTAAAGAAATGACCCAAATCAGATTGTTATTGCTGTCTACACACATAGGAGCATCATTACCTGGCTGTGTAGTGTAATGATATGGATATTGTCGTGTTTACGTTTTCCTCAAAGGTTCATTGACGTACATGTACAAGGCAAATTCCTGGTAGATTTCGCTAGAACTATTTTTACAAACATACAATGATATATGGTGGCCCTGAAGGGACATCGCAACTAAATCGTGAACTTTTCACGATAAAGTTCACGATTTCGTGAATTTTATCGCCAATTTTTCACGACGAAATTCACGAAATTCACGATATCGTCAATTTCTTCGTGAAAAATTGGCGATAAAATTCACGATATCGTGAACTTTATCGTGAAAAGTGTACGATATAAAGTTCACGATATCGTGAATTTTATCGTGTACTCTATCGTGTACTCTCCTGACGGGCGCTTCGTGAACAAAACCAGCCCTCTAACTTTAGGCCTAGCTGATTATTATGACGAGACGTTTTTACGATGATTTCCGTGAAAATGGTAGGTTTAACTTCATATTATGCTCTAGATCTATTTGTATTTTATGTTTGACAAGATAGGGATAAAAGTAATTGCACAGCGGAAAAATTACCCGGTAGACTAGACTCTATGCAATTAATGGTCTAACTTTAGATGCACTCAATGCATTTTCCCATACATTCATTTCCATGTTGTAATATCTATTGAGTAATGTAATTGATCTAGATGATAGATCTAGGCCTACTTTTATTAGTAGGCCTACGTACTAGCACACTCAATTTCTCAAACTGAGTCAACAAAGACTGACAGAGTCGATGTAGAACGATCTAGTAGGCCTAGTAGCATTCTACTAGTGCACTAGCTACATGCCTAGTACATGTAGACCCTAGACCTAGGAATATAGGATATATAGGCTATAGGTATAGGGTCTAGAATAATGCATGATTGTATGAATACACCAGTTTACGGTTGTGTACGTGCGCCATTTTAATCAAAGCCAATTAATGGCCTAGAGGTCATGTATTTATGCGTAAATTAAGATTGCGCCCATGCTAATTATGACATACTGCCTACGCGCTGCGTTGTGCGCGCACATCATCATTTGCATGGGCGCAATCTTAATTTACGCAGAAATACCACTGACCTCGGGTCATTGGCTTTGTTTCAAAGCCAATGACCCGAGGTCAACTGTCTGCGCATGCGCACTGATACAACCGTAAACTGGTGTATTGTATTGAAGATGATTTAGTCGTAGGCTCTTTGGCTCCAGTGACTAGACCTATTGCATTGGCAGACATTTTATCAGGTGGGCTGTATCTAATACAGACCACCTTATATTTTTGTTAAAATTGCCTTTATTTATTTATTTATTATTTATTATTTATTTATTTTTCTTAATTCTTGCCACTTTTTTGTTAGCAAGATAACTTTGAAATAGTTCAATCAAATGCTTTGATATTTTACACACATATGTATAGGCATATGGACAAGACACGGTAAGGTTTTCAACCTTGACCTTGACTGATGACGTCATCTAGGCGCCATTTTGTGAAATTTTCTGAAAATCATCTCATGATCATATCTTCATAACCAAAAGGTATTTTTCATTCATATTTATCATGATTAAGGTTAATATCAGTCCGGTTAATTTCAGGTGAAAAAACGCGCGCGTGCGCGTACGTCCGCGCGTCAGTGCGCGCGCAAAATTTTTAAATGCTCAAAATCGTCTCAAATTTATTTTGCATACGTTTCAGGTCATATTAAGCATTTTATAAAAAATCGCGCGTACGAGCATGCGCGCGCGTTTTCGCGCGTAACACCACTACAAAACATAGAATCGCCATTTTTTTTTCTTTCATGATATTTCTCATATTTTTTCAAGGAATTTGATACCATGTTCATCTCTTTATGACCATTAATATTAAGATGAGCGTCCATTCAAGATAAATGTCCGTGCGCGCGAGCTCATTTAATACATAGCTTATATGGGCAAAAACATGCCTATACAAAATCCATTATAGCTCTTTGGAATGCACTGGAATCCTCAATTTGTTTTCATATTTAGATAGAGTATGAGTTGGAGATGTGAAATTATGTGTCATTTGGCCATTAAATGTATCGTGACATCATCACCATGGCCTTGGAACTCAAAATACGATTTTGCATATTATGACGTCAGCATAATTTTGGAAAATTGATTGTATCTCTGTAAATATTGATCGATTTTCTTCCAAATTTCGATATGTTGTAGCTAAAATAATTATCTACAAGTTTAATTATCACCATTTTTCATTTTGACAAAGGCATCATGCCGTATTTTAGCGATTAATGGAGGCATGTCAATTTTTCACATTTTGCGTGTATTCTCTATGGGACATGACTTTTTCTCAAAACTGGATTCTACATTCCCGTCTTTCGCGAGCAATATCTCTGTCGTTTTAGTTTCGTTTTTGCTGAGCTTTTAGTATGTTGTAGCTGAGACAATAAGTTATCATAAATTGCCCTTTATTTTTCGATCAGATGCCGGAATCATGCTCATATTTCACTTGCAAAGTGGGATTTGAGAATTCCATTTTTTGTTTACGTGTAATCGCTATGGGAAATGTTTTGGTATATCGGTAACGCATTTGACTTCCTACCTCGAGATCCCTGGTTCGAGTCCAGGCGTCTCCAAGAAATTTCTTAGTTTGCGTGTTATATGCCTATGAAAGGTCATTTTCGTTCACATCACGAATCTCTGTACAACCCTATAGGAATTTGATTCCTTGACGTGTATTTTTTTCTTCATATTTGGATAGAGTGTGATTCGGAGATATAATTTCATGTCTCATTTGTCCATTAAAGGGCAAGTCCACCCTCATAATTTCGTTGCTTTGTTTGGAAGCAGAAAAATTAAAAATGCAGATAAGTGAAATATTAAAAAAGAATCGGACACATCATAACAATTTTTTCTGTGTGAAAGTTAAGAGGCAAATAAAAACAAATTGGCAACTGTGATGTGAGTGATGTCACTGATGAGCAGTTCTTCATGTTTGTACACACAATTTCAGTAATTTTGATTTTTCTCCCTAAAATGTGTTGTTCAGACCTGGGCGTCGTTTATAGTCAGAACAATTCATTTATGCATATCATGATATATGTAAATGGGTTAATTATTGCACTCATCATCAGCAGCCAGGGTGCAATAATTAAGCGAAATAAATAAAACTACTATGTTCCTTATTTAGGCAATTTATTTTGGGCATAATACCCATTTAAAGCTGTCACCATCTAATAAGAAGGAAAAAAAAAAACCGTTTCTGAACCAGACACACAATGCATGTCTGGTCCTGGCTGTACGGTTTTTTTTATCACAAAAAAAACCTATTTCAAAATATTTTTATCAACGATAAATTCGCGATCAACTACAGATTTTGTAAAGAAAATAGTAGTGGTAATAGACAGCATATTTTGTTCTAATCCCGCGTTTGCATGTACAGTAAAACAATATCAAGATTTATGTTTGAATACCAAATTTAACACAAAATACACAAATTCTTAAAAAAAAATCCCGAATAACTGTAATAAACATGTAAATTTCGTTGCAATCATGTATCATTATGTCGTCAAATTTTTATTTGATTTTGTGCAAATATTTTGGGGGCTAATTCTGCCTTTTTTTTGGTTTTCCATTGGCTGTTTTTATATAATCAATAAACTGAGTAACTGAACAAAATATATAAAGATCTTATAACTGCGCATTAAATTTGCAATGCAATCCTTATAGCTTCGTGGTAACTGTAATAAATAGGAATCACGTCTGCGTCTAATACATCTAGTCCTTTGCTGTAAACATGATCGATCAATGTACCATTCTCTGTCGTGGGTTTTGAAACATATTGTCTGTAACCATTATCACACATTATTTTGTTTACCTGCGAATTGTGTTTCATTAAATCTTCGTTGAAATCACCCATTAGTATGCATCTGGTACTTATTTTGTGCAATTTATTGAGATAAATGAGTAAGCATTCACAAAACTGTTTTACGCTGTATGATGGAGGTCGATATATAACTGAAATAACGAAAGAGACGGGATTGGTTATGATAATTGCAATAGATTCTAGGTTATCGACAGTTATGTTCAATCTACTTGCAAATTTTATTTTAGTGTATATTGCAACACCCCCATGCGACTGCTCTTTAAGTTGATTGGTAGCACAATATGAAAGATATCTCGGCTGATGGTAGAATTTAAATTCATCTAAAAGTGTATCAATTATGTCATCTTCTTTATTAAGCCATGTTTCTGTCAGACATATCAAATCTGCATTGGAGAAGTCAGTATTGCATTTCAAATCCATATAATGTTGTTTTAATCCTTGTACATTGTGGAGAATTATGGAAATGTTGTGATCGCTATAAACATCAGTAGCTATAGGTGGTTGTATGAATGAATGCATATTTTCAAGGCTTTCTTTAATTTCAGGGTTACAGTATATACGATCTTCATGAAAGTCTTGAACAACGAGTCCAGATAATGATGTAACACGACTTAGACCGACATAAGCTTGGCCAAATTCAAACATGTTTTTTAACGAGACAACAGCTTTGTCTAATGACATACCTTGTACTTTGTGAATTGTGCATGCATATGCAAGTTTCAGTGGGAATTGTTGCCTAACATATTTGTTAACCGATTCTTGATGCTTTTCGATAGCGTAAATACCAATATCAGATTTGTCAAATTCCACTTTGATACACACTGGTTTAGAGTTGGTGCTGTCCATCACTATCTCGACCACATTTCCAAAACATCCATTGGTTAAGCCTTTTTCAACGTCAATGTTCCTCGTCAACATAACCCTTGCTTTAACTGCAATCCATAAATAAGGCGCTAATGAACTTTTCAATTTTGCTAATGGCTTGTCACGTACTTTAGTCCTATCCTTTGACGTATTTTGGGTATCTTCAGCCTGAATACAAACGATACCTGTGCATTTTTTATGTAATACCTGTTTGTTCCAGCCTTGTACTTGTTTGTTAGTGGAATAGATATGAAGAACATTTTCACAATCTTCCCCTGTTTCACGAGATCGAAGTGTTTGTATATCTTCATCACACAGTTTGTCCTCTTTGGATTTTACACGTAATTTATTTAGAAGGAGTGCAAATTTTGAATCATCTTTTTGTCTCATTATATCGTCAAGCTCCACTTTTTTGAAATTATCTATCCATATTGCACCTTCAAGAGTGTCTTTATATAAGGGCGTACCAAAAACAGGAGGTAGTTGATAGAAGTCGCCAACAGCTATAACAGAGATACCACCAAATGCAATTTGGTTTCGTGATTGTTTGATTTGTCTTAAGCGACCATGGATATAACACATTAACTTTTGATGTACCATTGATATTTCGTCTATAATTATAATTTGTATGTGCGCCAGTTTATTTCGAAGGGCACTTATTTTCTCTTCACCTAACGGCTGGTAAGGTAATTGTATATTGATTGGAATAGAAAGTGCACTGTGTATGGTAGAACCGTTTATGTTGAATGCAGCTACACCAGTTGGGGCAATCTTAAGTATCGGTATATCATCTGGGTTATGCAACATTCGGCCTAGAATTCGTGTTCCTTCATAATCGATGCATTTTACTAAATGACTCTTTCCAGTCCCAGCACCACCAGTAACTAAAATATGAAATGGCTCACTCTTTTCTCCATTTACCTTGTTAAGACACCATTGTCTTATGTTGTAGAAAACAATTTTTTGCTTTTCATTCAAGGTTCTGATCAAAGAATGACCTTTATGTCTAGAAATTTTTGAAGATCGAAGTTCAACACTTTGGTCATGTTTTGTTTTGGTAGATTTTAAATCAGGAATATCACGATCGGCCTCAAAATCTTCAATGTCTACATCTTCTTTGGGATATTCAAGTCTTTCCGCTTCATTTTCAGGACATAAAAGAGCCCAAGCATTTTCTTGTGGACCAATTTTGCATAAAAACTCTTTTGCTTCGTCAATGGCATCGGCATTCTTTTCAAATTTGTCACGGTTTTTACCTACAATCGAGCTCACTTTTTCCAGTTTGTTTCCAGATATGTTAACATAACCTCTCTGAATAAAATGTTCATAGGTCTCGAATCTTGGAGGTTTTAATTGCTCTTGTGTGCGATAGGGCAGGAACAGTTGTAATAGGCTTAAATTGTAATTTTCAGGCGATATTTTAGGATTGAACCGGGGATATCGTATAACTGCATCATCTGAACGTGTTCTTTTCTGAATGTATCCTAGATTTTGTTTTAATTCAAATACGTTTTTGTTTTTTTTACAACGTGAAGCGTCCATCTGAGAAGCTGTTAAAATTCTGTATTCAGAACAAAAAGAAGCAAGGCACATATTGTCAAATTTGGAGCCATCTGGTCGAGCTTTGTACCTATCAACCTTGCTTGTCATCCAAATATTCTCCTCGTCATCATCTGTTCGGTTTTGTATTATTTTAAGAGGTAAAGAAATTCGAATAGGGTCAGGTCCAACAGGTATATATTCAACTTTCCTTGAGCATTCCTTTAGTCTCAGAGAGCAAACACGATAGACACTTTCCTGTGCTGATACTTCACGGTTATGCATATACGCTTGACCAAGTTTTTTCATGCTTTGCTTTGCATCATTATTTCCTTCTTTTATTTCTGATAGTGTATGATTCAATAGCATTCCTACCTCTCTTTCAGCTTTTGACAAGTAAGATACAACATAACAAACACAGGCAAATACATTTGAAACATATTGCAAATCCATGTTAGCATTCCAACATCTAAGTAAGTGTGGATTAAATTGATTTATCCAGACATCTTGTGGTTGTCTTTTGAGGATTATACTTTCTTGGGATGCTAATTCAGCATATGCTTTCTCAAATTGTTTTTGGGTAATACCAAGTTTTCCAAAAAGGTCAGCTGTACTTTCATAGTTTGTTTCGTTTGCTAATTCGTTTTTTACAGATTCCAACAATTCTTTGGCATTCTTTTGATCGGTTTCGATATCTTTATCTTCACCACCCACGACTGGTTTCGTGATAAACGTTCTTTTGGATATTGGTCTTGGAAAATTAAATCTGCACGTCGTTCCCTTCTTTGTGCATGATTTAGAATGTTTCTTACTGTGGCTCTGGACATGTGAAATAATTTCATGTAATTCTGGATCTTCCTTTTCCGTAGGCTTCTCGCATGAAATGTACTTATCAATGAACTGTACAACATTCTCATCTTTATCAACTCCTAATATTGGTGCATTTTCAATCCATATCAAAATATGAACATGAGGTGATCCCCTTTGTTGAAATTCAATACGGTAAAAGTAATCTATGACGTTACCAATGGGTTTAGATGGTGATAAAATAACTTTTTTCAAAAAAGTGTGAAATCGCTTATCAAACATTCTAGCAACAGTAACTGGATTTGATTTTAGAAGATTGCATTTGTCTGCCCAATCTAAATCGTCTATCTTTCTTGCATCGCCCGTTTGTCTGAGTAGTGTATTCATTATTTCAGGCCATCTCATATCAGCTGAAGAAAATGAACCGAACCAGGTTGGTTTACCAAGTTGTCGAACCATTGCTAGAACATTTTTCTGTGCATTTTGCCAGTATGGTGGTGTGCCACGAATTTGTTTCAAGAATCTGTACCCCTTGTCCGCTTTTAGTATTTCATAAACTTTATCCACATTTTTAAAATCGGATGCAGTGATAAAAGAGAAATCATCCTTCCTGTTTGAACTCTGTCTTAATGCAATAGAAACCTGTGACAAAACTTGCTGTATTTCATAGATATACTGGGCATAAAAGATGTAATCAGTGTTTTGAGCAAACCTGCTATCCACATGCATCAATCTATTTTGCAAATAACGACCCAAGGTTATGTTTTCATTTCTCCCATCATGAAATGTTGGCTGACCCTTTGGAAATAATGAAGGAAAGCATTTTGCTTCATTGCTTTCATCTTTCAGTATTGATACAGGACTGTTTCCTTCACAAGGAGCACAACAGAGTATTTCATCAAAACATTGATCTAAAATTTCTTGTCCAATATTTGCTGGTTGTAAACATGTATCTAACTGAATCCCACATAACCGCTCTTCCGAATCATCTTCAACATCGTTTTTGTGCAATGGTTGACCATGTAAACTGTCGATAGGATTGTTTTCTTCAGAGTTTGAGTCTTTTGGCAAGATGTGTTCATCAATTGCTGTGTCTTCTATTTCACCATCGTCTTCGTGTATGTCATTATTCTGTGAAAAGGAATTTTCCCAATCGTTATCTATGGTGACATCAAAATACCATTTATTGTTTTCTTTCAGGTACTGTAGTGCATTTAACACTTTAGATTTATTCACATACTTGTATTTGTAATAGCTTTTGTATGACAATTTCCTTTTCAATTTAACACGAATCGTTTGGTCTTCGGTCTCTGGTCTAGGCAACATATCTACTGTTTCATTTGTGTTTGAAGGTACACACACAACTGGACCATGCACTCCGTTTTGAGCACCTTTGGGCAAAGCCATTAATTTCATGAAAGGGATATGCAATCCAATTAAATGCTGTTCTAAATTGTTTAACTGTGCAATTTCTTCCGGAATATCATGTAGTTGTAGATTGTTTATATTTGCTTCTGCAGGTAGTTTTCCAGCTCGTAATTTATTGTGGCAAGTGAAACAAATCCATAAAAGTGATCTATCAGATTTTGCTATGTCACATATTAAAGTACATTGTGAATTACAGATATGCAAATATTTGTCACTGATACATGACGTGTCCATATATTTGCTTCTGATACATTTCATTACCTGGCTTTTGAAAAGAAGTTTGAAACACACAGAGCACACATAATCTGGTCCACCACAAGTAATTTGTCGAAAGTGCTTTATTACATTATGTAAATCGGTCATTTTCAGTTTATTAAGTTCAGCTCTTTTCAAGTTACGTTTGAGTACATTTTGCCTGTACTTATCGATTCTTCGGTATTTCATTTTTAAGGACATTGACCTTTTTTGTTTGAATTCTGTATTGCTATAGTTCTTTGTCGACACACTCTTCATTAATGCCTTGTGCTGTTGTCTGAATTGAGGATTGGCATATTTCCTTCTCATAATATTTCCCATTGTTGCCTTGTGCTGTTGTCTGAAATGTGGATTGGCATATTTCCTTCTCATAATATTTCCCATTGTTGCCTTGTGCTGTTGTCTGAAATGTGGATTGGCATATTTCCTTCTCATAATATTTCCCATTGTTGCCTTGTGCTGTTGTCTGAAATGTGGATTGGCATATCTTTTTCTAATGGTTGCCTTGTGCTGTTGTCTGAATTGAGGATTGGCATATTTCCTTCTCATAATATTTCCCATTGTTGCCTTGTGCTGTTGTCTAAAATGGAGATTGGCATATCTTCTTCTAATTGTTGCCTTGTGCTGTTGTCTGAATTGAGGATTGGCATATTTCCTTCTCATAATATTTCCCATTGTTGCCTTGTGCTGTTGTCTAAAACAAGGTTTGGAATATTTTTTTTTCATATTATTTTTCATATTTGCTTTATGTTCATCTTTAAATTGGGGATTATTGTACCGAATTCTTGATGTTGATTTAACTTTTTCCCTGAACCTTTCATTTGACAAATATTTATCTTTAACAATATTGATTTTTCTGTTTTTATACACTAAGTCAGAGTAGTATTTTTCTTTCATTGCACTCAGATGCTTGCTCCTAAAAGTTTCACTACATTTATGAGTTTTATTTTGTTTTCGTTCTCCAATGGTTTCTTTTTTTTTTTCAAAGAAATGTCTCTCGTGATACTTTTTGTTTTGTGTAATTTTTGTTCTCAGTTTTTGTTGGTTTTTGAAAGCTTTATCGTTAGCATATTTAACCCTCATTGCATTTGCTTTCCTTGTTTTGCGAGCTATTGTAATTTGTAAACGATTTTCTTTCTTCTTGACACTGTTTTTTTCATTTGCTATAGCTCGTTTTTCTCTCATGATCTCTTTACTCTGTTTTGTCCTTAGACCATAACTCTTTTTTTTCTTTCGTTTCTTTTTTGTTTCTAAAGGATTCATGCTAATCTCTTCTTTTTGCTTATTCTTGTACATTTTGTGAGGAATATTAGACTGAGATGATTGTACTGACAAAACAACATCGTAATGTATTCTTTGCGTATTTCTCAAATAAATTCCTCTGTCAGAGGTAACCTTTCCAATGTGTACATCTTTGCCCGAAAATATACTCCATTTAACGCTTTGGTCATCATATATGTATATATCAGTTTCAATCAAGTTTGCCAAAACCATAATCTCCGTTTCGGTAGCCCAGGTTCCATTTTGAAATACTTTACTCTTTGTCACGTAATTTGAAACGTTGGCAAAACCATCTCTCAAACGATTCTCAAATTTGTTCTTGTTTTTTAGAAGATGGACAACAATAGCTTTTCTCACAAGTAAGTGATTATTTTCGTTTCCTGATAAGCAAAATGAAATAGCACGAAAGAAGCAATTTCCATCACCCATAATAGACTGTAGGCCATATCAGTGTTAAGGCTTCATTTAAAAAGTTGCGTGGTCTGATGACTGGTGTTAGAATCTAACATTATAAATTGGTTATATGGCTGCTACTGAAGAAAAAAACATTTTGTTCCCCGAAAAAATATGATCCCATTAATGAGATAATCAGCTAATTAGTGAAATGGCATTTCAACAACAGAGGGAGCCCTCTACATTCAATGTCCAAAATAACTTAAAAAATCATTAAAAATCAATCATTTGTCCTACAACACTGTAACCTTGCACACTTATATGAGAATAATTGGGGTTTCCAAAAATGGGGGGAAAATGAAGGTCAAAGGTCAAGGTCAAGGTCAAAAGGTCATTTCCGGCCATATTTTAGAGCAATTTTTCAAAGTTTTTCAAAGTTTATGCATTTGTTTAATTTTTATCAGATTTGTTTCTAATTTGGTACAAATCATTATTGGATGATGACCTTTATTCCTATGATTCAATTTTTTTCTAGGTACCTTAGTTAATGATTTTTGGCCGAGGAGTTCACGATGGTCCCCATGTTCATCCAACAGGTCGCCTCGGGGAAAGGTTACCAAGAAGACCAACAAGCCGGGAGAGCAGAAGCTGTTCACCTGTGCGTGTTCCTTCTGAGACACCAGTCCTCGCAGAAGAATGATCAGGATAAACCGACATCGACATCTCCTGCGAAAGAAGAAATCAGATTAAAAAATTAAAAAATGCATAAACTTTGAAAAATTGCTCTACAATTTAATCGGAAATAACCTTTTGACCTTTACCTAAACCTTTGAACTTGACCTTGACCTGTGCAAGGTTACAAAGTTGTATGACAAATGATTGATTTTTAATGATTTGTTAAGTGATTTTTTTGTCATTGAAGATAGAGAGCCGCCTTAAAAAGGGAAGAGCTGTATGTGCTGCAAATTAGTTCTGAGTTTTCAGTATGTTTTGGGTAAATTATGAACTTGTTGCATCTCCTGATGAACTAAAGCATGCTGTCCAGTAGCTCTTTTAAGTTTTCACGTGCACTTGATGCACATTAAATAATACTGAAATTTTATGTAATCATCGGTGAAATATTGGTGTCTTCATGTTACAATAAACATTTGAGTTTGTGTTTGTTTGTTTTCCAGAACCTATTACAGCATGATTTGTCCAGCCCTCCAAGAAGCCAAGCCAGATACCAGTGCCATATATCAGTTCACAAATGTGGAGTTTCAAATACTGCCAAATAGGACTTTTCAAGAATATACCTTTATTCCTCATCAGGGCTTTAAATAAGAACCAGCGCAATTCTTGGATTTATGGGCAAAAAATTGCGCCTGTCCCATGTTGTTAGTCCCTGTCTTAGATCAACTAAATGATTGGACAAACATTAATATGAGCAATATTAAGCTTAGATACTTACTTTAGTGCTCCTCCTCACCAAAATCGTCTTCCCCTTCCTCATCATCAGAATCACTTGCTGGATTATTTGCATCTTCGTCAGCTATCAGAGGTTCCAAGTTGTCACAGTTTTTGCATTGGCATAGGTCTGTACACTGAAGGCCAAGATTAGCACAGCATCCATCGTCAGCATCTTCTGCCTTGCATTTTGAGCGCTTACACTTGCAGAATGCCAGTTCCAGTACACTTTCTGGTGCTGGTGCCAGATCCATCCAGTCAATGGCAAGCTCACTATCCTCCATTTTCCATCCATGGTTGACTGGCGATGGCAGATCTTGGTTTTGAACAAGGCTCTTTTTGAAGATGTTTGCCTGAAAACTGGCCCTCTGGATGTGTTTCCGCAGTGAATCCTGGTTTGGTGGCATTACAATTTCACTTCTGGTTGCAGTCTTGAGCATGATGTACCGGATATCATTGACACTAGGCACATCCTTATGACCATACAGCTGACAAACAAATCTTTCTAGTCCGTCAGAAACTTCTGCAGGGACGTCAAGAGAATCGCCAAGTTGCTTGAATGGCTCCACATGTGCTGGAAATTTCTTCAGTAATGAAAAGGCCTTTGTCTTCCCTTTTCCATAGAACGAGCTGACGGAATCGCAGCCAGTGAACGCGTGGAAACCAATCAGAGCACTTGTCAATGATTCTCCGAGTTCTTGTTGAACGGGGCTTATAGCGATAGTTCTCTTCTTGTCATCTCTTCCTGTATGAAAATATAGAGGTGAAGCAATCTCCTTTGCATGCGCTACTGCCAGAACAAAAACATCTGTGTCTGGGGACTTGATGATGACTGGGGTGGCATTCGAAGTTTCCCCAATATACTTTGCATGCAATAGCATGCGGGTATCTGCCTCCTCATGGTCGCAACAAAGACTGTCGACTTGCAGACACCTCACAGCTCCGTTGACATCTGCCGCTATTGCATGGCATTTGTCTTCATGTGCCACTACCAACTGCACACCTTTCAGCTTGTTAGCATCATAGTTCTGCCACTCTGTAAATAGAAAGCTGATCAGTTCTTGCTTGTTACAGCTGTTGGCAAGGAACTTCTTCCACTGCTTTGGTGTGTTCTGATCTGGCTTTCTGATGCGGACTCTTTGAGATCCAGTTGTCGCCCGTCTTGTCCTCTCTGCATTTTTTATGCTCACGTCAGGGTACGTATCAGTAACGAAATGGATGGACTTGGTCTGAGTCTCAAGTGTTAAGTTCACAAGCTGTTTGAACACTTTCATCGCCACTTCACCAAATGTCTTTGGAATGTTTTTCATCATTTGAAGAAGGGCCATAGCATCTACGATCCATATGCCACCTTTCGGAGGTTGAGGAGGAACTCTAGGGCGGCCTTCTTCAGGTGCTGTAGGCATGTGTAGATCTTCTAACATGTGCAGGAGCTTGGCCTTGTTGGTTTTCATTAGCGAGCCATCAGCTTTGGCGATGGGCAGTGGCAATGGTCCAAGTGAATAGGTCATCATATTACACAAGTCGACCTGTCTCCTTTTCCCTATGATGACAAGGCGGGCGAACAGATCTCGGTCGCTCTTCAACACCACCTCCTTCCCTTTAATGTTAGACACTGACTTCTTCGTCATATTGCTGAAAGTCTTTAGCGTTGATCTACGTATTGTGTCTGTAATGGGCTTGTCTTCCTTTTGCAGTCTTTCCTGGCAGTACTGCATGAAGCTTGCATCACCCTTTTCTTCTGTCGCCAACAGATCCCTAGTTACATCTGATGATGCAAGAACACCAGAAGCAAGATGAACTATATCAGACGAAGTTGCCTCTTCAAATGGATTAGTGAGACTTGAGATGGTGTCGATGATGGACTCCACATCTGATTCATCTCGCTTCATGCGGCTCTCTGTGAGTTCCTTGCGGAAGCATGACCTTTGACCCTTTCCTGCCATCTCCTCAACTTGCCTCATAATGGCTGCTCGCTCATGGTGTCCTGCCGTCCATCTGTTCACAGCACCTTTGTTGACGGTAAATCCTTTAAGGCCTCCTCTTGTCTTGGAGTCTTTGTTGACTGTCTGTTCTATTGTTTGGTCACATGGTACGCCAGAGAATCCATACTCATTTTGTCGCTGCACTGCAAAGTGGCCTTGCTGGAACTCAGCATAAATGGTAGGATGCGTGCGTGGTAGTTCCTGCATCTCCATCCAATAGATTGGCAAGTACCGTGCATAGTTTGTTCGATTATAGCCGAACAGCCATGGCATCATGAATCGGATGGCTGCTAGATGCAGTTGCCAATTTCCCTCTCTGGAGCTTCGTGTAAACTGCAGGAGCGTGTCCACCATTGACAAGTATGAGCACCAAAATGCAAAGGTAAGATTTGACTTTGCCATCTCGGACACATACAGGTCATATGCTGCTGTCAATCTGCCAAATGTGGTATCATCAATCAAGTCTATGTATGCCTGGTATGGAAAAACACTGCGGAGATTCTTGATGACATCTGTATACTCAGCAGCTTCCTCTTCAGGCAGGGACTCTAGAAATGTCTTCCATCGCATTCGATGTAGTGCCTCAGCCATAAGTTTGTGGCACCTGATGCTTCTGTTGTACTGTCGTCCTGTCATGACTCCATTGACTGACCCACCAGCAAGCACTTCAGATTCGATGAGGATATCCTCCAGCCCGGCATCTCTAAATCTTGTCCCAATACATGCCAGCATTGTCATGGCGGTATGGAATGCTCCAAGCCGCAGTACTATTCGTTTCTTGAAGATTGGAGTTTGCCACCGTACGGACTGTGCCTTAGCATATATTGCCTGGTCTACCACAACAACGACAGAGTCTAACTTCAACGAGTCAGCGATGTCAATACTTCGATGAAGCAGAGTGTTGACAGCATTCATTTGTGTGGGTGAGGCGTCGATGACAGGAAGATAAGCTATGGTTGCCTTTGGTGGAATGCTGTTAACAAGCATCTGATTATATCCGGTCCATCCTGGCAGAAGGCGGCTACTGTCTGGTACAGGATACTTGGTGATAAAGTACCCGTTGTCTATACGTCTTGCAGCCTGGATCGGTTCGGAGTACTCAGGCACTTCCTTTTGGAGCTTCAGTTCAGGTCCTAGTGGTTGCGGGTTGGCCTTCTTGGTACCGAAAAATGGCACAAGTACCTCTTCTGATGCTTTGAGTGTTCGTTCTTTTGTCTTCTTGACTGAAACAGATGTCTCCGGTGGTTGATCTATTGGAGCTGGCTTATGCTGTATGGCAATCCCGTTAGTGTTGTGGGTTGTGCCTCTCCCCGACAGAGTCTCCTCGCCAAAGTCATTGTTGTCCCAACATAGTGTGGTGTAAACTCCTTGTTGCAGACAAGATGGTATTTTGTTTTCGCCATTTTGAATCTCCTTCTTGGCCAGCGCAGTATCATGCTCGAGGACCTTGGTGTGGGACGTGGCATGTCCGAAGCCATTTAGAAGCCCAATCAGTTGTGCTGACCCAGTGAGGTGGCGAACAGCCATGGCGAGTGACGTTTGCTTTGGCATTGCCTTCCTTCCCTTTGAAGTAAGATATATAATATCCTGCGACAGGGACAATATCCGTCTATGTTGCTCTTCTGGCAGTGTTACAAACTTAACGTCTTCAGGATCTTCATTGAAACCAACCATCCATGAGAGGAAGTTGTAGAGCTTAGTTGGAACGATCTTCTCTGCTGTGTCCAGTGTCAGATGTGTTGAGTCTGGTGGCCATGGCATAGTTTGTGTTGGTATATCTTCAATTTCTTTCTTCAAATATATGGCGCTGTTGTACATCTCTGTCAGAGTGGATCCTGTTGTTCTTCTTCGTTGTAAAACAAAGTCTTCATCTTCCTCCGAGTCTGTGCTGGTGTCAGTACCGGACGGTCCATCAACGGAAGCCCTGCTGTTAGCGAAAAGGGTCTCTGCCGAAAGCTGCTTAGCATACACAATGTCGCTCTCATTAGGATTCTTTGGTCTTGCAAATCTTAGACATGGGTATGTACTTTGTAGCCGACGCTTCAAACTGTTTGTTTTATAAGAACTGGCATCCACCTTCTCAACTTCGGCTACAACTTGGACGAATTTCTTCTTGAGCGCGACCAACTCCCATGCCTTCTCCTCCTTAATCAGCTTCTCCTCCACTACATCCTTACAGAACTTCTTAAATGACTCAGTGTAGTGCCTGTCATGCTTCTGCTTGTTTCCTTTCCTTGTCAGAGGTCGCGTGTAATCCAGGTAACAGGTTGCATGGTATTTGACTTCTAAGGCAACGCAATCTTCATGTTGGATGAGCCGTAAGATGCGAGTATTTTGCTCGTTGATAGCCTGCTCTAGAATTCGCCCTCCGTTGACTATCTCACAGTTGGAAAGTGGCTCCTTTACACGCTTGCCTTGCTTCTTTACATCCAACCGTCCACTCTTCTGACAGATGATACACTCTGCTGGGAGTACGTGCACAGAACGTCGGGAACTGGTGGCTGCCTCTCTGGATCGTAGTTCCCTTCGTGGCTTCTTCAGCTCTGGTTCTTTAGATGAATCTGGGGAAATATAAAAATAAAATGAAAAGAGCAATTAAATAATAGATATGTGATACGCATATGTACTTTTTATGCAATTATTATATGTCAATTAATTCTGGGTTTGCAACAATAAATAGTTAGTAATTTCCAAGTGTGGAACACACTAATTTGCTCGCAAAAATAAATTATAATGTAATTGCAAGATGATAAAAGGAGCATTTATTTCAGAAGAAAGTATCATAAGGAGAACAAGAGGACTATTTATGTGTATACCATGCAGTGACAAAAACACACGCTTTATTGCATTATGTAAAACAATCCCTTTAAAAAAGGGTCATAATGGGCCTGCTTTAAATGCTGTAGTTCGGCTCTTTTACAACCGAATATAGGTCTGGATCTTTTTTTGTGAATGAATATTTTTAGTAATTCATATCAAATACATGCATCGGTATGTATTGCATCACACACAGAAAAAAAATGAATAGTCAATAACTACAAAATGACAGGCACAATCCAAAATGGGTCTGGATCTCTTTTCGTGAATAATAATTTGGGCAGCATTCCGTCCCTCTAGGCGCTGGCCAGCTTTATTAGTAATTCATATCAAATACATGCATCGGTATGTATTGCATCATACACAGTAAAAAATGAATAGTCAATAACTACAAAATGACAGGCACAATCCAAAATGGGTCTGGATCTCTTTTCGTGAATGAAAATTTGGGCAGCATTCCGTCCCTCTAGGCGCTGGCCAGCTTTATTAGTAATTCATATCAAATACATGCATCGGTATGTATTGCATCATACACAGTAAAAAATGAATAGTCAATCTGCAAAATGACTGAATCTCTTTTTGTGTATAAAAATTTGAGCAGCATTCCATCCCTCTAGGCGCTGGCCAGCTTTACTAACAATGTCAATACATACACGGTGGCATGTCAAAGACATTACATCGGTATGTATTGCATCATATTATTATGATGTAGAATCTACATCATAATAATATGATTGTAGATTGTAGTCTATTTAATTTTTCTATTTTTAAATGAGCGCCATTTTACCAATGGCAATGCCTTTTGTTTTGGCAATGATGAGGGGACCATTTTTTCTCAACTCAACTCAAGTCACATCTATCTAATTATAGACACTAACAAACAAGTTACAAGTAACATTGCTAAGGGCTAAGGCTGCTGTGAATGTGATTACACGCGACTACATTTTAAAATTATTAAATTTAATTGCATGTGCCATGTAGGAAATCATTTCTTATTTCAGTTACTTTAGAAAAAAATGAACATGGTTATTGATCGGTTGCTCACATGAATTTTAATCAATATTTGGCACCGTTCATTCATGATCTTGACTTGGGCCTTGCCCTAGGGCCTAAGTTAAGGTTTGGTGTAACATGACTAGATCAAGGCCTAGGGCTAGGCTAACCCTACGGATCGCCAGCGCGGTAGCGCTGGCGATCAATAGAGTTAGGGCTAGCCTAGCCCTGGCCTATAGGGCCTGGCTAGGCCTTATCACAAGTAAATGATCACATGCAATTTCCTGTGAAAATATTGTCAAGTAAACTCACCTTCATCTTCCAGTTCTGCTTTCTCCTGCTTTCTCTTAGCTTGGTCAACCTTTGTCTTATCTGTAAATTGCTGGTAGCATTTTCGATGAAAACCTGCTTGTTGTGGAATTTCAACGCTGTCGGCGTCGCTGGTTGAGTCGATCAGTGCCAGAAATTCTGTTGCAATTTTGGCCTTTTTCCCGTTGGAATATTTCCAAATCGCAGCGCTAGTGAAAACTTTGGCCCACGTTGTTGCATTAAATGCCTTTAAATCATCGTCAGAAGCACTTTCGGAGTGAATAAAACACTTCAATTCTGAACTTGTTGACGAACAAGCAGCCGTAGCGTCGGTCGCCATATTGCTTGTCAACGTAGAATTTGATTGCGATCGCGAACGTGTACGAGCCTGAAAATGCTGCCTTCTGATTGGCCGAAAGTACGTAAACCAGAAGCCAGCGTGTATTATAATAGCAGTTGTTCACGAATAATAACTATTGAAATAAACGTCAGAATTATTTTATTTTCATCGATTTGGGAGCATAATCGTGAGGAGAACAGAGTGTTTATGCATGTTTTATAATATTTGGGAGATTATCATGAATTTTATTTCTAACACCACTGATCAGACCACGCAAAAACACGATACAATTACATGGCCTACCGACTATAATATGTTTGATTGTACATGGATGTTCTATAGGTGTGAATGTTTCAGCTCCATTGTTAGAGGTTGGTGTAATATCGTGAATGTTTAACTTTGTACACGATTCGTTCTTTTTCATTTCATTCAGTGGTGCAAAGTACAAGGCCGTTTGCTGTATTTCTTCTAATATTATCAAATCATCAGAGTCTTTATCAAATTTCCCTGTACTAATTCTTATTACATCCTTTTCTTTTCTAGCACTGCCTCTTGTGGTGACCTTTGGTTCATTCAATTTTGAATCAGTCATATCTTGATTGGATTCTGCTTGGTAATCATGATTTCTAGAATTGTTCCTTTGTGACGTTCGTCTGAGTTTTTTGCGGTCAGAACTAAGTTGAGCTCCATTTTCAAGTTCAGTCCATTTTCGTTTTCCATTCGATTTCTTAGAAACGCTTTCAATTGATTTGGCTTTTGCATCTTTTTTCAAACTGGTTGTCCTTCTTTTTGTTTGTTCATCTTCCATTTTAGAGTGTTTTAAGTTTTCATCTACAGAGCTGTCTATTGTCACAGTCACTTCCGTTTTATTGGCAAAACAATGGTCTCCGAATTCCGTTTCTTGTAATTTTCTCAATTCAACCCTTGCATTCTTTAATGACAATAGTTGACCATTGTAGTCATGTACATCGGGAAGTTTAGGTTTACTCGTTTTGTGCAAATCATCAGTCGTTTCTTGAGTAAGCTCAATAATGTGTTCCTTTTTTGGATTTCTATTATGTTTTAGATTTGGTGCTTTATATTGCTGTTTCTTTTCATCAGAATGTGTTGGGCATTGAGACGTTGTGCTGTATTGCGTAGTTGAGGACATATTATGACAAGTAGGGATGCCTTGTAATATAGGAAAACCGGTTAATGTCTCATTCTTACCGGATATTGCTTGTACTGATACTCCAGTTACTTCAAAATAATGGTTCATATGACAACTCAATGTCTTTGCTAATGTCATACAATGTTTGTAAACCCCTTGCCAGCTTGGTGTATGAAGTAAGATGCTGTACCCATTTTGACTTAAAAAGCCTCGATTGCTTCTTGAATGCGAATCAAATATAAAATACCCTTCATGTCCTGTTATAACTACAAATGTGTTGTTGGCGAAGGTCACAAAATGGGCATCATAAGTCTTACACAGTTGTTGTTCGAATGCATGTTCTAATGTCACAAAACCAAGTTCTTTATTATGCGATTGAACATCAAATAACTGTCCTAAAATTGTTTCGTGGTATACAATCGTAAAATAGTCATTCCAGTCATCATATCCATCCAATTCCGTAGGTAATTGATTCATGGCTAAGTAATCCGTTGTGACTGAAGTGCTTTTCCTTATATTGGTATACAAATTATCACCTATTGTCAAAATCCGATCTAGATCACAACTCTTCCATTGGTTGGCTTTCTTAGACTTGCTGTTTAACACTGCAATTAAAGAATTACAAACACATTGTCTTCCGCTTGAATTGCCAAATCTTGGATGGCCCTGATTGAACGTTCCCTGAGCAATAATCGTTTTTTGTAAATTTACCTTCGTACCCGTTTTGTTATGTTCGTTTGACTGGGTTTTATCCGTAGGACTGGCATTCTCATAGGATATAGGATTGAAGTGGTATTCTGTGCGTATTTTTTTCTGAAACTGGGATGGGTCATTTGTTGTACGACTTTCATGACACTTTTGCTTATAGGCTTTGTCCACCTTGTCTGTTTTACTCGTTTGTTTCATGCCTTTTCTTTCAGAAGTCTCACAAACATTCGATGTCTTTTGTCTAATTAACATAGATACTTTTGGAGCAACGGACGATCCAATTTTCTTTTCACTTTCATCGGTCACTGAAACTACATGGATGCTTTTTGGGGGAGCCTCAACTGTTTGCAAACCATTGATGGGAATGTTTATATTATCACTATCATTTTTTGATGCCATTTTGGATAATTCTTTAGGACATAGTGGTGTGCTTGTAGTGTATTTCTCTTGATATTGTAAGGCATCAGATGCAAGTGTGTTCTCCTTTTCAGTTCCATTGTGCTGTTCGTTGGGATTATCGCAGTGAAATGATTGTACTGACAAAACAACATCGTAATGTATACGTTGTGTATTTCTCAAGTAAATTCCTTTATCAGAGGTAACCTTTCCAAGTTGTACATCCTTGCCCGAAAATATACTCCATTTAGTGTTCTGCTCGTCATATATGTATATATCAGTTTCAATCAAATTTGCCAAAACCATAATCTCCATTTCGGTAGCCCAGGTACCCCTTTGAAATACTTTGCTCTTTGTCACGTAATCTGAAACGTTAGCAAAACCATCTCTCAAACGTGTCTCAAATCTGTTCTTGTTTTTCAAAAGATGAACAACAATAGCTTTTCTCACAAGTAAGTGGTTGTTCTCGTTTCCTGATACACAAAATGATATGGCACGAAAGAAGCAATTTCCATCACCCGTTACATGTTTGATTGTACATGGATGTTCAATAGGTTGACATGTTTGACCTTCATTATCAGAAGTGGGTGTGATCTTTTGAATGTTTAACTTTGTGCAATATTCTTTCTTCTTCATTTCATTCACAGGTGAAAAGTGCAAGACAGACTTTTGTATTTCTCCTAGTATTATCAAGTCATCAGGGTCTTCATCAAATATGCTTGTAGTCAAACTTGTTACATCCTTTTCTATTTTCGTAGTGCTCATTTCCGTCACTTTTGGTTCATCCAACTTTAAATCGAGCGATGAATCCTGAGAGGACTCTGCTTTATTCTTACGAGTTCCAGAAATGCTTGTTTGTGACGTATGTGTGATTTTCTTGCTGTCTGATGTAAATTCTGTCTCATTCTCAAGGATATTCCATTTCCGTCTCCCATTCGATTTGTTAGAAGTGCTTTCAAATGCTTTGTCTTCGGATTGTTCATTCAAAGTATTGATTTCACTCTTTTCTTTTCCCTCTTCTAGCTGTTGCGGGTGGTTTGACTTATCATCTGCAAATACCTGTTCTTCATCGATGCTTTCTGTGGGGATTTTAATCTTTGGAGAATCAACGATGGGGCGGTTTTCATTTGTATTTGATGTCACTGTGGATAATTGTTTGGGACATTGTGGTGCGTTGTTCGTTTTGCCTTCTTCAATTAGATTACTTGTAGATGCAAGTGTGTTCTTTTGTACAGTTTCACTCTCGTCATCTTTGTTTGTGTCTTTCGGACATTGCGATATATTGTCCTGTTGAGGGTCATGTACTTTCACTTGGATGAGTCTGTATGCTACACTATTTGGGAGATTCGTTATATGTGCCAATTGTAAACAAAATGCGTAAGCACCTGTCCATGTGTTCGTGTGCATCAACATGTGTCGTCCACCTATTTCTTTTTGTGCATGTGTGTCAAAGATATAATATCCAGTGGTATGAGGCATTATAACAAAAGTATGTTCGTTAAATTCGACTAGGCATCCATCTGACTTTCGTTGTGTATCTAGTGCATCTTGTAGGGCATTGATCAACGGAACTTTACCAGAGGGTACATTCGTTTCAGTGTGTTCTTGTATAAGAGGACCAGTGTGGGATTCACAAATTTCTAACTCAAAACATTTGTCAAAGGCATGAATTATCTTTCCACTAGGATTGTTGGCCGATTCACGTGGATCATCCAGTATATCAGCGTCTTTAGCACATGTCACGATAGTATCAAGATTTGAAGAGGTCCATTTGCTCATGTCGTTGTTCTTAGAAAATAGTGTAGCCATCACACCAATTTGATAACTATGGTCGGAAGATATTTGACTTTCTTGTTCATTCTCTTTTACAGGAGTGCTCAAACTCTTTACAAAAACTCTATTACTATTGTTATCTCCGTTTTCTTTGGTGGAGTGTTTTCCTGTTTTGTCGTTGGCAAGGTCGTTCTCATTGGTGGTGATGTTCATTTCTGTTGAGTCATTGGCAAGGTCTTTATTATTTCCATTTTGAGATTGCTTCAAATGTGATTTTTGTTTTCTTCTTGTTGACCTTGTGTACAAGTATGCCATTGCTTTCCCAATGTACGTGACACCTTTCTCTCGACCTTTGCCTTTGTCAATGCTAGAATATGGGTCATTATTCGCATTCGTTGCTTTACGGGACACACCTCTTTCATTAAGCGGCTTAGTTTTCCTCGTCTTTACCGTCCTCCAAATTTCGGCATTATCATCAGGAGTTACATCAGTTCGATCATAATTGGTTCTCTTGCTAAATGAAGTTCTTGTGAATGTCGTTTTAATGTCACTTGTACACGATTGGCAATCATTATCTTCGATTCTGTTACTATTCTGACATTCATCAGATTTCCTTTTCTTTGTGGTTGATTGGTTTGGCGAAAGTAGTCTTTTCTTGCCCCGAGGAATATGCTTTTTCCCGCTTGATGAAGATTTGTTTCTCTTGTCTTGTGCACCAGTTATAGGACTTGGCTGTGCTGCGTGGTCATTATCATTATTGTCTTTCGTTAGATGTTCGTACATGTTTACGTCAATAGGGATACCAAATTGGTCATATAAGCGCTTAGACAAATTGTTGTTACCACAATAGCAACATATCCATACTACTTGAGCATTAGTCAACTCTTTTGCAGAAGGTAATCCCATACATGGCACATGGTAATGGTTCAAGCATGTTTCACATGTTGTTTTGTTCTCATTCTCTTGAATATCTAGGCCACAGACGCAACAATCCCCATTGCCATTCATGATGTACGTGTTACTATCCGGTCCAAGTGATGTGACCGTTTCCAAAATGGTTTTAATGATTAGCCGTACAAATTGATACGATTTGGCTCAGAACTTCACGTATATAATTTAGACGGAAAAAATGCAATCTCTTGGCTTATATCTATGTGATGTATAGTTCTTCAATATATAATGCGTTTTCTTTTTGTTTTAATGATTATAACATAGGCTTACACACATTCGTGCATATACTCGGAACTTTAGTAATCAGGTTTATCTCACAGTCACTCTTTTTTATATGTACTTAGCACACTTTGCTTATTTTGATCTTCACGTTCTCACAAAACCCCTTGTTTACTCGATTATAAACAAATTTTACGTCACTTTTGATTTCACGTTCTTGAAATTTCTTTCCTCAACAATCAATCACACTGTGCCTCTTCTATCAAACAACTCTGCTAAATTATTTGCGTTCCTGTAAGTTACACAAAGACTATCTTGCCGCTTTTCAATGAATCAGACTCACTCCTTTATTTAGTCTCTCTTACAATCTCGAATATACCACTATGCTCAATTATCTGTTTCTTGACAGTCAGTTTCGCTTTTCCTATACCGGTAGTCTCTTATGCAATCTCCCGTTTTTTGTGTGCAATATTTGTATTGTCTTTAACGTTCTATATAATATACACACACAACCTTGTCACCAATCTTTGAAAATTCCACCAGTTTATAATTCAAAGCAACTCACCACAGCCCAAAGTTGTTTTTTTAATATCAGAAAATTCACTCTTTATCATTAATTTATTTACATTAAGCTTAACAACTCGTATACCAAAATATCATTCACTTTTACACCAAGAATTAAAGAAATTCACACGTTTACACTTTTTAAGGAATTGTAATCAGTTATTTAATATTTGTTCCAAGTCTTTTCCAATTCGTTCCAAATTTTTTCCAATTCGTTTCAAGTCTTTTCCAATTCGTTCAGATCTTATTGCAAGCGTTATTGGGATGAATCGTTCATGAAAAAATGAGGTGAAATGGATGAAATGAGCTCACAGCTGTGATAAATTCTTATGAAAAATGAACATGTAATGATTTTTTTGCTTATGGGAAATGTCTTCTTAGAGGGGAGGTGAAATGAGTGGAAGTGAAAAATATTTCAGTCCAACAAGACGTCTGAAAATGGAAGGAGTGTATAGAAGTCTTTTATACAAAGAACGCAAAACATATACCGTACTGAAAATCCAGGATCTGCAGACAGAGAAAAGAAAAGAAAAGAAAAAGATATGCATGAGACATAAACAAGGAGATGGAATGCTTTTTAAACCATCAGTATTGTTTGGATATATATCAGTTTATGTTAATATTTTGTTTTGATATTGAATATAAAAAAGGCCATTCAATTATGATTCATTCACATAATGTACTATAAGATGGTTAAAAGAATCCCTGCAATCTGATTGGTCAATTACCGTGTAATTATTTTTACTGAATGCACGCAATATCAACACGATATATGCAATATTGAAACCGATAACACCGATATCCAAAACAAAATGGCGAAATCGCGGCGGCAATTTGATTTTCCAGCTTCTAAAAGAAAAAGAATTATCTAAATTGTTGGATGATTTAAATGTGACTAGCATGAAAATTTTAATTAAAGTATGGATTCTCAAAGTTGGAAAAGTTTGCACAAATCAAGAACGTCAATTTAGGAGACATTTTTACGCCAGAATTGGACAAACTGTTATAGTTCTAAACTAAGTTCTATGCTTTTGTACATACACCGACGGTGAGTTGTAAACCTAGACTTTAGTACCTTCGCTGTGGCATACAACGCCACTTTTTGGATCACTGTACTTAAGATATCCGTAACAAATTTCAATTTCTCGAGGCTGTGTTGGTGAAACTGAAGCGAGAGGGGCCAGGAAGCACCACACATAAAGCCTCAATTTCTGTACTTGATATGGACAAGATCCAGACCTCTTCTAATTTAGATTACACCTCTCTAACACTCAAAAAAGCTTGCAAAATAAGTTTTTATTGATTTAATGACTTTCTTTTGGGTTTCATGTAAAGGTCAGTTAGGCCCGACTTTATTTTGTTAAGGTTTAGGCTTAAATCATTCTCCATTTGTTTAAATCCATTGCACTAAGTAACAACAAACAAATTATGCAAATTTAAAAATCATGCGTCCAATAATTATAATTACCAGATGCAAGATTTTGCCATGCATTCAATAAATCTGTAAAATAACAAAATTTTGTATTTTTGACAATTTTGGGGGTCCCATCTTATAAAACAGATGATGCACAGGTTTAATTTGTGGGTCGGTGCAATTGTGTGCACGCGCTACCTTTGAATTTGGTCTAAAACCATTCAAAGGTACCTTGTACACACAATCCCTACCGACGCACTCAAACCTGTGCATCATTTGTATAATGACCAATGACTACTTGTGTATTAATTACAATTTCCTCAAAACTTGCTATCAAACTCTATAAAAAACATATTGAAAGGCTTTACGCAATGTTGAAATCGATATGTGTATTACAAGATAACTTTGGTGTTGAGCCCTCCTTGTCACCCATAGAATTGAGGATGCAACAAAACCTCTCCAACCTAAAAAAAAGGTAATCTTTTTTTCCCCCCTGCTATGATTTACATCATCTTCTATTCTGACGACAAAACCTATAATTAATCGCAAAATATAAAGGGTGACATTTAAACCTACAGTGTACATGTAATTTCCATATAATTATAAACATTATTTTGGGTGTGTGATTTTGTACATGTGCAGAACTGTATGTATTTTTTTTTTTTTTTTTAAATAAAGAAATGATTTACAACCCAAAATATATGCATTTCATATTACTAATGTATTACTTTACTTTTTTTTTTTACACCTGGAAGATTCTGGTTGAAAGCTGTCTGGTTTGATGACAAAGTGTGATGGGAACTTCCAACCTTCAATCAACTGTTGATATGTACAGTATCTGTAATACAAAATATAAATATAAAATAAAATTTAAATCATTAACATTCATATTATTTTGCATGAGTTTGAATATTTTATGAAATGAACAATTTTTGTTTCAGACACAAGTTTTCAAGGTATGTACAACTGGTATGAATTGAATGATCCCAACACAAAATTGTGGAAAGTTATTGTTGACTACTTGTTTATAAATTGCAATTTTCTCAAAACTTGCTATCAAACTCTATAGAAAACATATTAGAAGGCTATAAACAATCTTAAAATTGATATGTGTTTTACAAAATAGCTTTGGTGTTGAGCTCCCCTTATCACATACAATTGAAGATGCAACAAAACCTATCCAACCCTCAAAATGATATCTTCTTTTCTATATCTTAAATAGACACACATGAAGTATATCTACAGGATTGTGCTTTCATAAAGGAGGTACAAAATCATGTCAAATTTTTATCTGATCATTCTAATTTAATGAGAGTTAATGTAGGGCCTAATTTGTTTATCCTAGCAGAAACTTCATCAGAGGCTAACTGACGAGGGAACATAAAAAACATAATACTATATACTAAACATAATACAAACATATGCATACAGCTATGGAAGGGGGTGTAAACATAGAGCAATAAAGAGGCTTTGAACGGCCAATCAAACTTGGCTGGGAATGGAGAGGAAACACACACACAAAAAAATATATATATATATAATTATATAGGTCATATATCATGGGACAAGGGAGAGGGTAAAGAAAAATGTAAATAAGAATAGGGGAGGCCTGATCAAAGCAGTGATAAAGACCTTGAATAGAAAGGCATTTGGATGGGGAAAAAGAGGAAGGCATAAGAAGGAAGTAAGGAAGGCCAAATTGAGAAGGGGGGGGGGGGGGAGGGGGGGAGTAAACAAAGGGATGCTTACGTGAATAATGCAGACGGTCAAGAGTGTGGAGAATGTGGTGATTACGGTACCATGTAGGATGGAACAGAGGCGAGCTTATATGCGATGAAAGGCGGTCACAATAGGCGAGGATGGATGCGATAAAAGGCGGTCACAAGAGGTAATCTATCATTGGTAGTCCGGATGGAGACTCCCGTTGCAGGACCTCAGACCTGAGAGAGCAAACTTCCTTAATGGTTTGTGTAGCTGTCCAAATTGTAAATTAGAAAAGAAACAAATTATGCAATTGTAAAAAACTAAACTAGATGGATCTCTGACTGTGTATGCCTCCACGGATCCACCATTGCACAATATATATATAAAAAAGGCCCCCAATTAATATGCACTAAACAAATTTGTCAACTCCATTTTGATAGTAATCTGCCAACTACATCTGATATCACAATTTTGAGTTAATCATGCATACATGTACATCCCCCCCCCCCCCCCACTCCATGAATGGAGGGATACCATGAGTGCTTGTAAAATCTCTGGCTCCTATCAAAAGAAAAAGATCTACCAGTACTGACTTTACACAAGGAACTTTTACTAAAAAAAAAAGAAGGGGGGTGCTAAAAAAGGCTTGTATACCAAATGAAAAAGGTCTACCCGTATTGACTTTACACACTGGACTTTTGCTCAAAAGTTAGAATTGCTGGGAACATGCATATACATAACCTAAATAACACTGAGTGGAGGGGCCAGGGCATACAAACAACCGAGATCTTGAACATACTGAGAACGTATCACCCCTGGGGGGTGTTTTATAATGCTGTTCATAAAGTTACGCATGACTTTACAAACAACTTGTATATGAAAAGCCAAATGGGATGCTCAATCATTATTAAATACATCAACTTAATTTGAACTGTGCAGATGTAGATTAAAGGTAATACAAAGTTTTGGGAAATTTTGAAAATTGGGTGCATAGTGAATCTTTACAATTTTGATATATTTGGATGCCCCTGTGGATGTATTATAAGCACTAAAAAAATCAACCCCTAAAACACTTCTGTTTTCAAAAAAAATTGAATATACAAATATACCTGTGCTCCCGGTAAATTTTGATAAATTTCAAATAGCGCCTACGGCCGTACAATGGTAGCTGCGACCATGAAAATCTCACAATATGTAATTGTGATATATAATTTCCTAACAAAAATAGCTAATCGGTCGAATTTAGTCAAGAAACATTGTTTTATAGCTAAATTGGTATCTTGACCTTGAGAGGGAGCTACACAACATAAAGGGTTTATTATTTATAGTTTCATAACTTTAGACTCAATTTCAACCGGGACAACAATCAATGAATATTGTAGAAAGGCATATGCTTCCAATATGTTAATTTGAACCAAATTCATGACCCCATACCAAAACTTTGTAATACTTTTAACATTTTTATGATAACAAACATTTTTAGTGCAAAGTATTTTTTTTGCCATAATTTAATTGAATTGATTGAAAATATCAGAAAAAACTTTGGGCATCCTATCTGGCACTTCATATACAAGTCGTTTGTAAAGTCATGCGTTACTTTACAAAAGCTTTATGAAACACCCCCCTGGCAACTTTAGTGGCATAAACAAAATCTTTCCCCCTCCCAACTTACTTGAAGAATGAGCGAAGGTGCAGCCAATTCCTTGCTGTTTGTATACTG